>CABHPR010148327.1:5967-24187 GCA_902168415.1 Peromyscus melanophrys | reverse complement strand
GTGTGTGTGTGTGTGTGTGTGTGTGTGTGTGTGTGTGTGTTAGTCTCAGGGTCTGCATGTCATTGTAGGAATGTAGAGGTCAAAGGACAATTTTTAGGCATCAGTTCTTTCCTTCATCATGGATTCAAGGGCTTGAACTCAGGTCGTGAATTTTATGGGGCATTACTTTTACCTGATGAGTCATCTCTCAGACACCCTTTTCTTGCAATTTTAATTAATATGTTTGCTACTTTCTGAATTTAATATACACGCAAGAGTTTCTTTCTTTACTTTTCATAATACAGTCTTATTTATTTTTGGTTTGTTGGTTTATTTATTTATTTATCTAGTTAGTTAGTTAGTTAGTTAGTTAGTTAGTTAGTTAGTTAGTTATAAAGCGCTGGGGATTGAACCTAGGGCCTTGTGCAACGATTCTTCACACTAAGGTATACCTCTAGCAGGTCCTTATAACAGCAATTGTATTTTAATGTATTTTATTACATATTAAGAAAAGATAATTTTTAGCTGTCATAATGCCCCAAAATTTCTCCCTGATATTTCCTCTGGTTTTACTACTTTATCCATACAATGACTACATTATTATTTTCTAGTCTTGATTGTAAATAAAAGTGGCCCTATACTTTTTTATTTTTCTACTTCATAACCCAATTATTCATTTATTGAAGTTCTATATTCAGGAAAATTCTTCCAGTTAAAGCCAATGATCAGAGTTTTTAATCCTGACCTGGGTCACTCCACTCCTGAATTACCCAACAAGAACATTTGATTCAAGGCAACATCTTGTTCTTTCATGTTCCTTTCACTAATCCATACTATCACTTGGGTCAAGTCTTCATTTTTTTCTTTCCTGTGTGAAAACAGCTTCCCATCCTTAATCTCACACTTCTTGAGTTGATCTCCATGATTTACCACAGATCTAGTGGTATAGAACTTAAGACTTTATTCCATGTCTTTATTTCTCTAAATTCTTATCCTCCAACCTTTTATTGTTTGGGATCAAACCAAGGGCCTTGACTATGCTTAAAGCCACATCTCAAGACTTCAGTTCTCTTCTTAATCCTCAGGAATGAACTGTTCACCTTCCTGTAAAGTCTAAAGTTCCCTGAGCTTCCTAGCTGTCACTCTGGTGTGTTCAGCTCATCATTGAAAATGGATTAAATAACAGTTTCTGCCTTCATACTCTGCCCTTTGTAGCTATTGTCTCCCGTGTGCTTCTATAGAATTTTGCTCGTAAATATCACATCATATCTTAAGAACTACTATTTCTTTCTTGTGCATCAATATTCAGTATTCTTCTGTTAGACTTTCACATTCTTGAGGGCAAGATCTTCCTTTTACTCTTTATGTCACTAGCGATTAATATACTGCCCAAAACACTGTGGACAAAAATAAGCATTTTCAACGGATAAAAATATAAATGATCTGATGCAACTGGGTCAGTAGGCATCCATCACTGTTGCAAAAAAAAATGCTGAAAGTGTGGCCCTCAGGTATTGTGAAAACAAATTTATCTTTCTATATAAAGGAAAAATGAAATTTCACAGAGAATATTAAATATCTTGCTCCACTGAGGTATTTATGAGGCTTCTGAATTGAATTGGAATTCCTTCTTCAGTATAAATCCTAGATACAAGTCAAGTGTTCTTAGGGGACTGATACTAGAAAAGGAAACAGAAAGAAAACCAAACATTAGGTTTTAGTCTAAGAATTTAAGTGCTTTCTTAAGCCCACCAATATAATCAGATTTATATTTATTTTTACAGAAATGTTTGCTCTGCTAATGCATTCCTAATCAAATAATGGGTGTTGCATGATGGAAACTTCAAATAAAGTTCTTAAGGCTGTCAAAAAGTAAATAAGCTAACTAGAATTGTATTTCTTTGTTTCCCAGTGGACCTCATAAATGCATGGGTAGGACATGTTGCAGTTAGAAAGAAATGCAAAGACACTCATATGCAAGTAGAGTTAGCATTTTATCCTCTGGCCTTCACCCACTCCAAATACTACTTTCATTTTTACCTTCTGATGAGATATGTTCAGTTTTTAAATGCCATATATTTCACAATCTATTTTCTTTATTTTGTTTATTTTTGATAAATTCTTCATTGCTCCAGAAAATACCAGGATAAACTCCATTAACTAACGGAATTTACTAAGCATAAAAATAGAGAGTATTTTTAATTCTCTCATATTGTGTTATAGATATTCACATAAAATTTGTCTCATGAATGAAGACTTAATTTTTAACTTGTACTGTAGAATACATGAATGCACATTAAATACTGTTGAATGCTACTTTAGATTAGTTTGAAGTTGATTTTAAAGCCCTTTTTTGAACCTCACAAAATTATTTGACAAATCTGGCGAGGTAACCCATAGTTACAAAAACAGCACTAAGGAAATGGATACAGGGGTATTTTCTCAAATTTGAAGCCACCTTAGGTTATGTAGTGAGTTCTAAGACACCCTGGGCTATATTATGAACCTTATCTTTTAAAAAAGCAAAAGAAAGAAAGGAGGGATAGAAAATAAATATCTTTGATATGTACACAGCCTGCAGGGTTTTCCAGCTCAACATAAGCCTATGATACAAGGATCAAGCTTTGTGACACAGTAATTATAGAATATTTACTGGAGAAGTAACTTTGGGCACCCAAATTTAACACAGTGGAATAGAGACTATTAACAATGAAATATTCATGAGTGCAAACATGAATTGATTTTTCAGTGGTATGATTCATAAGACATTAGTAATCAAGCCGAGTTTTACAAGACATCATTTTGAAAGATTTCATTAAAACAGATTTGAAAGCACTGGAATGAGGTAGCAGAAGTTCAGATTGTCTGTGTTTACTCTTGATTGAAATCTCTTTCAATGAAGGAACGGGAACAGCAGGTCACAAGTTCAACTTTTCTAAGTTTGAGAATCTGCTTTATTAGAGAATTTGGGGGTTACACATCGTAAGAAAGTATGAACAAGGTGTGATTGATCGCTGTGCTCTGAGGCCACTGAAAACATGCACTATGAAGAAGATCACAGCTTCGGGAGCATAAAGATTCAGAAGTTGCGGTGGTTTGATTGAGAAATGTCCCATATAGGCTTATGTGTGTGAACAACTGGTCCCCAGTCGGTAGTGCTCTTTGGGTAAGTAATCAAACCTTTAGAAGACACAGGCTCTCTGGAGAAAGCATGCCACTGGGAAGGGAGCTGTGGGAGGTGTGGAGCCCACTTTCACTTCCTGCTCTCTCTCTTTCTGTGTGCAGTTGAGATGTGATCAGTCAGCTTCCTGCTCTGGCCTCTTGCTGCCAAGTCTTCCTCACCATGCAGACTCCTCTGGAACTGTAAGCGGAAATAAACTTTTTATTCTTTAAGTTGCTTTCAGTTGTGGTATTTTATCACAGCCAGAGAAGAATGACTAATGTGGGGATCCTCTGAAGATCACTGTTTCTTCTTATCCCAGATGGGAAAAGGAAAAGAATGCTCTTGTTAAACATAAAGAAACCTTGGGTTCTAACACTTAAAACTAAAAGACAGACTAACAAAAATAAAGATTGTCTTTTTACTTCTCTCAATTTGCACATAACAATACCCCAGGAAGATACGTTTATTGAAAAAAGTCATAATATATTCTAAATATATTCAAAACAAATACATTCAAAATATAACTATATTTGAAATCGTTATAACAGGAGCAATCACAACATCTACCTTCCTGCTGTCGCTCTCACTAGCTAGACTCTGTGGTGACATTTAATTTCAATTCTTCTTTATACAGGGTCTTACCTTAAAAACAAAACAAACAAAAACCTGGTAAGCAAACTGAGGCCTGCGGGGGGCCTTAGTTTCAAAGTCCCTCTCCAGAAAGGAAAAGGGGGTGTACAGGTGAGAGCAAGGAAAAGGACAGCAATAGAAACAGCACAATAAAGCAACTGCAATCGGTGATATTCATCCGAGAAAACAAGGCAGAGGAGTTGCGATATAAGCTCACATTCTTTTGTGATTTCTTTCACTCAGCGCAGGCATGGAGACTCACAAACGTGCAATGCAGTTACTTAGCAGCTTTCTAGGCTCAACAGATGCACTGGTGCAGTCAGGTTAGGCCTTCTCTAAAGAAATACAATACTGGTCTGGGTTCCTCACGCCCGCGTTTGCCCCCTCAGGTCCCTGTGATGATTCTCTGTGTCACTTCACCTTTGTTCCAGGGTTTAGGTTCCAGGTGTAAGTGGAACTCAGTGACAGTTCTCAGCCACCTCCTGGTGGTCATCTCCCGGATGTCAGATGGTGAGAGAAGGACAATTTGCCACTTCCTGGGCTGTCCTCTAGGGGATCCATATACAAACAGGAGTTCCTTACCTATTCTTAAGAACAGGAAGACCTCATTCATTATGGCATCTCCCTCCCTGTTCTCCTACTCTGTTCCTGATCCAGCTGGGACCTCCTGCTCCCCTAAGCTCTCTTTCCCCTGACCCTTGCCCTCCATTATTCCCCTACCCCCAGTTTGCTCATGAAGATCTCATCCATTTCTCTGTCATTGGGCGATCCCTGTGTCTTTCTTAGGGTCCTCTTTACTAGGTAGCCTCCCTGGAGTTGTGAGTTGCAGTTTGGTTATCCTCTGCTTTACATCTAGTATCCACTTATGAGTGAGCACATACCATGTTTGTCTTTCTGAGTCTGGGTTACCTTACTCCCAGGGGAATAGGAAGAAGCAGAGTGCTAGAGAGGTCCCCAGAAATCCACAAAGATACCTCCACTGTAGACTACTGGCAATGGTCGAGAGAGTGCCTAAGCTGACCTGCTCTGGTGATCAGATGGCCGAACACCCTAGCTGTCATGATAGAACTCTCATCCAGTGTCTGATAGAAGTGGATGCAGAGATCCACGGCCAAGCCCCAGGTGGAGCTCCAGGAGTCCAATCGGTGAGAGAGAGGAGGGACTGTATGAGCAAGAGATATTGAGACCATGACTGGAAAAACACAGAGACAAATAGCCAAACTAGTAGAAATGCACGAACTGTGAACAAATGGCTGAGAAGCCCCCATGGAACTGGACGGGCCCCTCTGGATAAATGAGACAATTGATTAGTTTGAAGTGTATGGGAGGCCCCCAGGCAGTGGAGCCAGGACCTGTCCTTGATGCATGGGCTGGCTTTTTGGAGCCTGGGACCTATGCTGGGACACTTTGCTCAGCCTTGGTGTAGGGAGGAGGGGACTGGACCTGCCTTGGCTGAGTGTGCCAGGCTGGGCTGATTCTCACCTGGGGAGACCTTGCCTTGGAGGAGGTAGGAATGGGGGGTGGATTTGGTGGGGAGGGCTGGGGGGTGGGGGAAGAGGGGAGGGGGGAATCCATGGCTGATATGTGAAATTAAGTTAATTACGAATTAAAATTATTTTTTTAAAAAAAGAACAGGAAAGCTTTAGACTCTGCGTTTGTGACTTTCTGACCCTGTCACCATTCTCCTTTATCTGTGTTCTGAATCAGCTCCAGCCTGGCTTGTCTTCTTCTACCACCTTCTTCTCAATCTTTTCACAGTGGGAAGCCAAAGCACTTTACAGCATGTTGGCTCCTGTCACCTCTTTGCTCCACACTCTACCCCTGTCCCTCACTTTGTTCAGAGTAAAATCTAAAAGCCTGTTATCGGAGATATGTGCACCATTAGAATGAAAACAAGAAGGGAGAGTGAGGCAGTTGGGACCTGGCAAGACTTGTTGGTATTTACACCCCTAAATTTAGATATCATCCTTTATGTCCCATTAAATCCCAAGCCCCATTTGGAAATATGGAGGTAGACCGAGATAAGTGCTGTATACATAGTGAGTTTGGTTCACCCCTAAAGCCTACGCTTCAGAAACTCCAACCTTGCAAATGAGTTGCTAATTTACTTGCCTAGCCTTTATTCCATCATAAAGAATCCTTTTGTAATTTTGTTTAATGTAAAATGAACTCATCCTTTACTACAGAATGAAATACCTTCCGTTAATACCAAGGCTGCTCACTTAGTCTTGAATGAAAATTTCAGAAGAGAAACAGAAAAATACAGAAGACAAGAACTGTCTTCTAATGCTTGAAATACAAGTCTATATCGTTATATTGTAAGATATTCTTGGTACATTTCAGGATGTCCAAAATATTTCATCATAATCTAGTCAATAATGAGAGTAGATGGTTCCCATGGGTTCTGTTTCTTTGGTATACCCCCCAATCCACAAAAGTCTCTTACCATTATAACATCAGTTGAAAATCTAAAAATCTCATTTAAATAGTATTGGCTCAAAAGTGAAACATTTCATCCTCTAAATTAGTCCAAGAGGCTCCCGCCTATACTTCAGTTGGAACTACAATGACGTCACGTATAAACCTCAGAAATGAATGAATGAGTCCCTTACTCCAAGCACTCCCACGCTGCAGTTGCAGATGATGGGGCAGGCACAGGCTAGTCTGAAGTTAGCAGAGCTTCAGTGTTGAAAGGAGAAAATGACCTGTACAGAGGAGTCAGCCCACGGTTACACAGCTGTCTACTCACTGAAAGCCCTTTATCCATATGTACACATACGGGCTGTGCTTGACTCTTCCCTCTCTCAACCAAAAGCCTGCATAGGACTATCTACTTGGTAAGCTGTGTATGAGTATATGCTTGAGTTTTACCTTTGCCTAATTTATGAAAGCATTTATCTTTCACTATATTTAGTGTTTAATAGTTCCACAAAGGGCTCAAGACAATCAAACAATTTAATTTTTAAACTTATTTTCCATATAACTTGAGTCCTATTTAGAAAGTTCTCACCTATGCCTAAACTATATAGTGAATCATTTATCTTTTCTTCTAGCAATTTCAGTGTTTCAGGCTTTACAGTGAGGACTTCGATCTCATTGGAGCTGATTTTTGTGCCAAGTGAGAGAGAAGAATCTAAGTTTTTTCTTCTACATGTAGATACCTACTTTCTTCAACACCCAGCTGCTATTACTGTGGCTCCATAGCATAACTTAAAATCATGGAAGTCTATGAAATTAAAAAGCTTCTGTTCAGCAAAGGAAATTAGCAACTGAGTGGACAGACAGCCTACAGGATGGGAGAAAGTTTTTCCAACTGTCCACTAGACAAAGCATTAATTCTGAAAATATGCAAAAAACTGAATAAGACATTAAGCTTTATGAAAAAAAGTGTGCCATAGATCTAAGCAGAGAGATATAGATGCAAATGGCTAATAAACACTTAAAAAATGTTCAACACCAAAAAAACCATTATGTACTTCCAATACTAAATTTTACAACATTTCTTCATAATTACAAATAACCTACTTTCACATTTTCTAATGTAGCCATAGCAATGATATTGCCATCATTTAAAATTAATTATCATTCAGCTTTTCTTTTTCTTTTTTTTTTTTCTTTTTTTTTTTTTTTGGTTTTTCAAGACAGGGTTTCTCTGTGTAGCTTTGCGCCTTTTCCTGGAACTCACTTGGTAGCCCAGGCTGGCCTCAAACTCACAGAGATCCACCTGCCTCTGCCTCCCGAGTGCTGGGATTAAAGGCATGCACCACCAACGCCCGGACACTCAGCTTTTCAATAGCTTATCACTAAAGCAATAAAGTCTATCAATTTCAAGTTCCTCCCTTCTAGACTACCCCAAGAAAATTAGGACCATTTTCCCTGGTTTGAACATCTATATTCAAACTTCATGCTAGAATCAAACATCTGGTGTGATAGCATTAGGAGGGGATTGTGGTGGTATTGTGTTCCCCGAAATATTGTGCACCCTAATAAACTTATCTGGGGTCAGAGACAGAACAGTCACAATATTAAACATAGAGGATAGGCAGTGGTAGCACACACCTTTAATCCCAGCACTTGGGAGGCAGAGCTAGGCAGAAATCCATGTGTTCAAGGATACAGCCAAGCATAGTGACTCATGCCTTTAATCCCAGAAAGCCAGCCTTTAATCCCAGGGAGTGGTGGTAGAAAGCAGAAAGGTATATAAGGCGTGAGCACCAGAAACTAGCAGCATTTGGCTGGTTAAGCATTCAGGCTTTCGAGCAGCAATTCAGCTGAGAGCCATTCTGGATGAGGACTCAGAGGCCTCCAGTCTCAGGAAACAAGACCCGCTGAGGATCCGGCAAGGTGAGGTAGCTGTGGCTTGGTTCTGTCTCTCTGATCATTCAGTGTTCACCTCAATACTTGGCCTCAGGTTTGATTTTATTAATAAGACCATCTAAGATTCATGCTACAGGGGATCTTTAAGATGTCATTAAGTTCTGAGAGCTCCAACCTCCTGATTGGGATTAATAGCACTACAAACTGTTTCTAGAGAACTAGCTAGCTCCTTTTGCTTTTCTTCTATCAACTGAAGGAGGAGAAAAGTGTAGCATCCCGTGGGAGTGGCCAGCAAAAGTTTGTCAGGCACAGAATCTACTGATCATTCAATTTTGGACTCCCCAGAAAGCAATCCTGTGAGAATGTTCCTATCCATGTTTACAAATTACTGACTGTCCCCAAAAGCCTTGAGTTAAAGGGTTTACCACCAGCCTTGAGTTAAGGGTTGGCTCTATTGAGTGATGGGGTAACTTTTAGGACAGTGGTTCTCAACCTTCCTAATGCTATGACCCTTTAATACAGTTCCTCATGTTGTAGTGACCCTCCAACCATAAAATTATTTTCATTGATACTTCATAACTGTAATTTTGCTGTAATAAATTGTAATGTGAATATCTGTGTTTTCTGATGCTCTTAAATAACCCCTGTGAAAAGATCATTTGACCCTCACCAAAGGGGTTGAGACCTACAAGTTGAGAACCACTGCTTTAGGAACTGGTATCTAGCAGAAGGAAGTTAAGTACTTAGAAGGAATATTAGGTAGGGACTTGCTTCCCACCCTGGTCACTCTGCTTCCATCCTCTATGAGTGTCTTTGTTTAACAATGTGCTCCCTGCATAGACTGCCATCACACAGGCCCAAGGCAACTACAGAATGAAACCCTGGAGGTACATCAAAAGATAACTCTCCTCCCTTTTAGTTCTTAACTTCTGTTACAATAGAACGCTAACAACCCCCCCACCCCCCACCCCCACCCCGTACTCCATTACTGGCAATTGTTAAAAACAGTGTAAAGAGATAAAGACACCTTGGTGATTGTGCAGCTATGACTCATACCAGGGAAGTGACTGGCAACCATGTGCAGAACAGCGGAGCCTCAGCCAGAGCCTGTGGACAGCAATAGTTCACAGTCACAGTAACCAAAACCTTTCCTGATTTTCCTAAAAATCAGGAGCTCTAACTGGAAATCTTAAGATCACTTTGGAAAATTTAGCTTTGACTCCACTGAGAATTTTTGAGCACACAAGACTTCTTAAATATTACAAATTTGAGAACACAATTTTGTCTGATTAGATAATTTTTAGACTCCATGATGGACAAACTAATATCAGCTCTATGGCACTAGCTAAATGTCCTGCTGTACAGTGTTAATTACAGTTAACGCCTAGCTCACAAATTAAAGGGTGTTGTCTCCATTTCACATGGAAGTCACAAGTCTAGGTATCCCTAAACCACTCACAATTATGCCCATCTTGGTTATAAATTCAGGCGTTCCTACAACTCCTCTTTCAGGGTTAGATGATTTGCTTGAATTACTGGTCAAACTCATTCACATGGCTATACTTAAAACTTCAGTTTTATAATAAAAGATATGGATGAGGAATAGTCTAATGTAACACACATGTAAGCCAAGCCATAGAAGGGCCCCATGAATGAGCCCTGCTGGTTTAGTGTGGTGCCAGGTCCTACAAGCACATCAAGATGTTCATTAATTAGGGAGGATTCCAAGTCTTATTGTCTGAAGTTTTATGTGGGGTTTCATTACAGAGTTACAACTGATCAAATTGTTAAGCGCTAGTTTGGACCTACACTTCAGCTCCTTCCTCTCTTTAGAGGTGAGACGTGTCACTGAACAATGCAACCTCTGAGGAAGTGCTTATCTTTCTGACATGGCCACCTTCTTCTTCAAAGCAATCTAACGGCTCACCTCCTTTCATGCCATTAGCATAAACTCCGGGATGGTTCGTTATGAACTGCAAAATCTACACCTATCCCTCATTTCACTCTTGTTGAACTTGTGTGTCAGGAATTGTAAAAGAAGATGAAGTATTTTCTTTACTCCATCCTAAATATTTAACAAAATCTTGTCATAGGCTGCATGAACACAGTCTGTGTTTCAAGGAAGCACAACCAGAGTAGCAGGGTGCCGAGCATTCAAACAGCGTGGGAGGTGGGTTTGGAAGGAGGGCCGCAAGTAGGACATTTACAGAGAGCAGCTATCAAAGAGGAAAAGCACATCATCCATATTTCAGATACGTTCTTGCTCATGGGCAAATAAGTTCAAGTGATTGGATCCTAATGTATTACTAACATGCCTGGATTGGTGGGAGAAACCCCATGGAATTGCTCATCTCATCATGAATACTTAGTTTATACAGCCTGGAAGAAAAAAGATTTAATTTTAAGACGGAATGAGTTTAGTTTCTCAGAATTTTTTTTTCTGCTAAGAACAGCTGTTCATAGATATTTGCCTATTCCCCAAATTCCCCTTGCTGGGACCCCAGAGAAATTGTCTCAGTGAACTCAATAAGAATCACATTATGGGGAAACACACCAATCCTCATTTTATTATTTGCAAATTACAGTTAAGCAATGTCAATACTTTGCTATGTGTGGCCATAAAAAGCCTACGCTGTTTGAAAAAGGTGGCATAGGATACTGGGGCAAAGACCATGTGGGATGCTCAATGGCAACAGATATGTTCTTGAACTGATACAAATTTAATTTGAGATTATGTGTAATCACTTATCATATTACTTTATTTGTCAAGTGAACAGACTAGAATTGTATATGCTAGCTTCAAATGCAGGGTTTTGGTTCCCTTTGTCTGGAAGCTAGAGAATAATAGTCTGACCTATATACACAGAGACACACAGAAGTCACACTAACATATTTATACAAATTGTCAATACTGCAGGACATGAGGAGCTGAAAATATGGATCCCTTAAAGAAGCATAAAGGAATATATTCTAATTTTCATTGCTAACCATGAATATGTACTAATCAATATAAATATAAAACACAACTTTGCTAATGAGTCACATATAACCTGCCATCCAGTGGGCTGACATTTTCCTCTAGTTACTTCGACAGCAATTAGCAACCTCACATCCACCTAAGCTGTACTCTCTGCTTGTACTCCACTCGCTTTTTAGTCAGGGAGTCATGCAGGAATTCACCATAGTCACACATGCACTAACACAAGTGATACAGAGTTAATGTCCTATGGAAGAAAAGTAAATAATGGGGCAAGAGTAAGTTTGATGATTGCCTCTACTATCCACCCCTCAGCAGTCATTCTCTATGCTTCTCTGAAGACCTCAGTGGGATTAAATCTGTTGCCCTCGGAAGTGATCAGCTCCGTAATATACTCTAATTGGTTTCTGTGGTGGTATTGTGTTCCCCAAAATATTGTGCACCCTAATAAACTTATCTGGGGTCAGAGAACAGAAGAGCCACTAGATACAGAGGCTAGAAAATGGTGGCACTCATGCCTTTAATCCTAGCACTCCAGAGGTAGAAATCCATCTGGATCTCTGTGAGTTCAAGGCCACATTGGAAACAGCCAGGAGTGGTGACACACCTTTAATCCCAGAAAGTGAGCCATTAATCCCAGGAAGTGAGGGCAGAAAGCAGAAAAATATATAAGGCATGAAGACCAGAAACTAGAAGTATTTTGGCTGGTTAAGCTTTTAGGCTTTTGAGTAGCAGTTCAGCTGAGATTCATTCTGGATGAGGACTGAGAGGCTTCCAGTCTGGGGAAACAGGATCAGCTGAGGAATTGACAAGGTGAGGTGGCTGTGGCTTGTTCTGCTTCTCTGATCTTCCAGCATTCACCCCAATACCCAGCCCAGATTTGTTTTTATTGATAAGACTCTTTAAGATTTGTGCTACAGGTTTCTCTTTGCTTTCTATTTTGACCTTCTTATTTCCTCTCTTGTCTCCTGTAATCACTTCCCCAATAAACCACCTGCATGTGAGCTAATGGTTCAGCCTTTGCTTTTGAAGGCTATTGCAAGACCATGAAAATCAGCACTATAAATATATTTTAAAAAAAATCCATACCTTAAAGAGGAGATTCTGGAAATGGACCACCGATTGGCTCTATGGCAACAAGGATGTTTTAGCTGGCTGTAAGCCAGGTGGTCATTAATCTTCAATAACATTGCAATTACAAAGACTCTCATCATGTGTTGGTTAGGATGAACTGCAGGTGGAAATTAACCCTTAACTGATCTTGACCAATGTGAAGTCTCCGGTAAATATCAGCTGATCGTAGTAGTCCATTAACTGTTTTAGAAAACCTTGCAAAAAGTAAATACATAGTTCTTATCCTATAATCTTCAGCTTCAGGTGTGCTGTGAAAGACAGACATCTCTATGCTTAGAAAGTCTTCATGATCTTTACCCACTAGGCAGATTGTGCTGAAAGCCAAATGTCAGATTTCATTGTAAGATGTGCAACGTTTGGTGGGGGAGGAGGTCTTAACAAGTAAGCAAATAAGGACACCAAATGTCTCAGATACTTAGGAGAAAGTGACAGGAGAAAAAAAACACGATTTGATGCCTGGATACAACATCTGGGATGATAGATCTGACACTCTTGGATTCTTAGACTCCACCATAACCTCCTTGACAGAGGAAAAGTATCCATGCTGGAGCTTCCAAGAAGATTGCCCTGGGGGAAGATCAACATGAAGTCCCTCACCTTCCTTGAGTCACCTCCGCTCATTACCTCCACATTAATGACAACAGTCAGGCTTCAATATATGTCAAATGGAAAAAACATACACTCTGTCTGGCAAGTAAATACAAAATTCCCCCCAAAGGACAGTAGGATGTGTTTGATTAGGTAGCAGGAAATGGATTTTGTTACAGAATGAAATTGTGGAATGCAAGGATGGCTCAATAAGTATCCTTTGACCTGGGCGCTGGTTCACATGACTGGATGTTTGTCTTCCAAGAAAATAGAGAAGAGTAGAGGGTGTTACTCTGATGGGATATTTCCTTGGAACATGATCATACCAATGGTAAACAGTAAATGAGAAGATGCCTGAGGAGCCTTGACACCAAACTGAGAAAACTTCAAATGTCGTAGAAAATGGCTAAAGCCACATCTGAGTGACAAATCTTTTACATGGGATTGATGCTAAGATTTCTGAATGGTAACATTACTTACAGTACAGAAGAAGCTCCATCATAGCAATCTGGTTATAATTGAACCTGCTCTCTTGGGAGAATAGTGGAGTAGACTTCCTGGAATTGCCAAAATGACTGATTTTCTAGCATTATATCTATGATGCTTAAGTTTTGATGTCAAGTTGATGGAATTAAGGAAAGGCTAGATAATTAGTGGTGCATAGTTTTGGGTGGGATTGTGAGTATGAAAACCTTTTCAAAAGAGAATGGCATGTGATTCAGCAAACCAAGTCATGAGAATACACATTGAATGTGGATGGTAACATCCAATAAGCCAGGGCTAGAATGAATGATGCAAGCTAGGACCTTCTGGATAAGTGGGACAGTTAATTAGCTTGAACTGTTTGGGAGGCCCCCAGGTAGAGGAGCCAGGACCTGTCCTTGGTGCATGGGTTGGCTTTTTGGAGCCTGGGGCCTATGCTGGGACACTTTGCTCAGCCTTGGTGTAGGGAGGAGGGGACTGGACCTGCCTTGGCTGAGTCTACCAGGCTGGGATGACTCCCCAGGGAGACCTTGCCTTGGAGGAGGTGGGAATGGGGGGGTGGATTTGGGGGGAGGGCTGGGGGGTGGGAGGAAGGAGGATGGGGGAATCCGTGGCTGATATGTGAAATTAAGTTAATTATAATTATTTATATATATAAAATAAAAAAATTCAATAGGTCGCATTTTAATGACACAGCAGATGTTGTAGGAATCTCAAAGAGGAATCAGCTTCCAAATAAGTACATTTGCTGCTGTTCTTGAACATTAGACTCCAGGTTCTTTGACCAGAGTACTTGTGCCCATAGCCCTCTCAGAGAGCTCTTGGTGCCTCTAATCTCAGAATGGAACAGCATCACCAGACTCTCATCCTAAGGTCTCTAACTCTTCCTATGGAGCCACTTTTCTAGCTACTTTGGCTGAGCAGATGGACATCATGGTGGCAGAATACTGCCTACAGTCTCACTGTTGCAAGGGCATTAACATCCTTTAAGGAATCTGAAGAGTAGTGGGTAAGAGGCAGTGAGAAGAAGTTCCCCATCCAACACTCCTCTCCATTCAGCCATATAGAAGAAACATGGTTTAGTAATAATTACTCCAGTAATGCGATCTTTAAATGTAGGACTTAGATTTATTTAAGTACAGTGAAGGCAATCATTAAGAGAAGGCTTTCATTGCAAAGATGTGTAACTCACAGTTCCTAAAAGGAAAAGGCATTGTACCATACCACACCATATAAGATCACACTGGGGCCAGACACAAGAGTTTATCAGATATCATGGATGTGGTCAGTAGCCTTGAATGCAGTGTAGGCAGGAAGGAATGAGTGAGGAAGGAAAAGCAGGCTCATAGGAGTAAAGTTAGGTTCATTTGAGTACTTTATGCAGACTTCTGGATGTAAAAGCTGGCTACAGAAGTTAATATTTTTCCCCAGACAAAGTAAGGTAGAGGGACATTGTCCTGGAGTATAAAAGGCTGATAAAGGAGTCTGCTGAAAGAATTACAGGGGCTAGATTGGTTTGTGTGCATATGAAAAGCATATTTCTAGAAGGTTCCTCTGTTGTCTTTAGGAGTCAGCCACCATGGAAGGGTAAGTCCCTTCTGAAACAATTTGGGACCAAGATGTCAAAATACCAGAGGAACAGAAGGTAAAAAGGCATGCTTAACACACTCATGTTTTGTACTATGTTCACTGCAGAAATTTGTTGCTAGAAGTCACTTTAAAAATGAACTACCATTGCAGGAATTGCAACCCAATACACTGTTCTCATAGAAGAAGGGTGTGTATCATAGCAAAGGAAAGGCTGAGGGTAGAAACTTGGGTGAAAAAAAATTCTCTCCCCGTTCAATCTCCTTTAGAGTTTACTTGAATGACTGATAGTTGACTGTCACCAACACAGTCAATGGCCATGACTTTGTTGTACACGTTATTGTTCCATGGGAAACTGACATATGAAATTAAACACACCACATGTAGAGAAAAGCAGGTTTGATTTGGAAGCTTGTTTGAGGGATTCAGAAGTTGTATTCATTTGCCATGTACAAATATGGACTAAAGGACTAGTTTCTCCTTTGATACTGGTAGATTTAAAAACATGGTTTAGATTTTACAAGGAAAATTAGAGCCAGACCACATAAATAGTTTTAATAAAATAAGAAAATAAAGAGATTCATAAAAGGCAAAAACCGAAGAATGCAATTGACTAAAGCAGACATTCTCTCAGACATTCCTCCAAACTCTTTTGTCATTTTTTTTCTTTTTTTTTTGCACCACCAACCAAAACAATCGCCTGGGTCAGTGAGCACTAAGGACCCCTGTATGTATATATATGTGATTGTCACTTAATTTAGACTTTTCTTTCTCAAGGCCCCGTGATCACAGTCCTACCTTGACAGGAGGATAAGCAATGTGTTTTGTCTCCCCAAGTCGGGGATTCTACAAGCCAAGGTTGTTCCTGTTCTCTGGAGCAGAGCCTGACTGTCCATTGGCTCCATGTTCAGGGCAGCACCTCCCGAGGCGTTTTCCTGAATGAGCATGGCAGGGGAAAGCAGCCAAGGATCACATGAGAAGCCCAGCATTTTGTTAATTAGTGAAGAAATTTAATAATCAAATGAAGAAAATTGCCAATTTTTTTTTTTTTTTTTGCCAGTTTAAGCCATCAGGCAGAAAGAGGGGGCGGGAAGGTCAACCTACACCAGACTATCTAACCTGTATTTCAGAATGGAACATCTTGCTGTGCAAAGATCATCTACTGTCTCCTTTCTGAGACTTCCCTGTGCAATTTCCTAAAGGTCTGACTTTGGGAGTCTAAATACACCAGAGACCAAAATTATTTAGAAATTACCCCTCAAATACCAAATACCGTGAGTTTCTGAATATAACTGAGGTAATGCAGAGCAGGAGATGGTGATGGCCTGCAGAAGCACACTCCCCTGAGACTTTCCCTGTGCAGAATCACATCCCTCAAATGGTATCCTAGGCAACTGTATGATTCAAAGGAACTGGTAATCAGAAAGGATACAGTGATGTTGCCATTATGTCCCAACTCATAACCAAACCATCTTTGTAAACAAATAGATCCACATTCCCACGTGCTTAACATGGGCTTTAAAAGTGGATATCCAGCCCTGAAATCTCCATTTCTCATTAGACTTGTCAAGCTTGCTTGTCAAAAATTACTTTGTAGATGGCTTAGCCTTTTCCATTTGCTTCTCTGTGTTGAGGTGACATCATCACTCTTGTGTAGTGGAATCTCTGAAGACAGTTGTTAATCAGTTAATCATTTGTGCCTACTTCAATTAGTCCATATATAGCTAATCATGGAATTCAGAGAATTTACCTAAAGTACAATGTTGTGAGAGAAGCAAAAAAAAAAAAAAATCAATCTGAACAGGAAATGGTCATTGTTTTCTTAGGACTCTTTATTTCATACATGTACAAAGTGCAAAAGACAGGTCAAGCTGACTTCCTGTAGGTAAAATGCTCAAGAAGCAGGAGTCAGGTTTTATCTTGTATCAGCTTGAGTGTTCCTTCCTCTACAGCACACAGCTTCTCTTCAAGAGACACCAGGAAACAAGTAGTTGGTCGTGCAAACACTCAGCAGATTAAAAGTGTCAGTACAAAAAGGGCAGGATTTGCAGTGTGCTCTGAGAAATGGGCCAGGAAGCTGCATATTTGTTCCCTTAACTACCCGACAAAAAGGAGGAAGAAGCAAAAAGTCATAGGCAAGCTGCACAGTCTTTATTTTACCTAATAATTAGGCCAAAGAGAAATGGAAATGGGAAAAGGATGACACTGGCTAATAATTCAATTCTCCTTGCTCATATAATGGCTTGCTAAGGCATTTTATCATCGCAGAAGGTTGTGGTTACATTACGCCCATGTCCTAAGCAGTACTTCCTACTTGCGCCATCAGTCACTGGGAGTCATTTCATCTCAATTATCAGACCAGCTACCATGGTGATGGGGTTTGTGTTCTGGTATGCTTTACTTCATTTAACAATGGTCCTGCATACAGAAATAGTGATGCTGACAACTTTATTACAGTCTATTACTATTATTGCTGTATTTTATTGTTAGTTATTGTTAATCTCCTACTGTGCTCAACTTAGAAACTTATACAGAGTGTGTACGCATGGGGAAACTATATACGGCCCTCTTTCATGTCAAATATTCTCACTGAGTCATATAGATTCCCTGTACCTCGGCCTGGGGGAGCCTTTGAAGATGCATCTCTAAACTTATCCAATCACTCCCAATTTCCCTTAAAACCTTTAAAGATATCCAATTATTCTCCCATCCAAGTAGTAACAAGCTTGATCTTACTTAGTTTCAGAGATTGGGGACATTCAGAATGGTATGGTTGTAGATGTTTCCAGTGACTCTGAAGACCTAAATATTTAAAATGTACCCCATGACCTTCAGCTCATCTACTTTTCTGCCATTGTTCCCATTCTTTCTCATCATCTTTCTACTGTTCTAATCAATCATACAGCTGCCACCCACACTGTTTCTCTAGTATTCCCTATATTCCCTTCTACTTTTTCAAATAATGTTTTATTCATATTTCAGATTTCAGGGCATACCTTACTACTTCAAATGTATTTTCTCCACCCACCCCCACCCCCTCAAAAAAACCCAGATAATCACTACTGGCTACCCACTCTAACAAACTGAAGTAACCTTGTAATAACTGACCCTGCCAAGAGATT
The DNA here is from genome assembly GCA_902168415.1 of Peromyscus melanophrys. NCBI lineage: Eukaryota > Metazoa > Chordata > Mammalia > Rodentia > Cricetidae > Peromyscus > Peromyscus melanophrys. The sequence goes on along the minus strand of CABHPR010148327.1, from coordinate 6,207 downwards.
CTCATGGGAGTGGGTAGAGAATACACCTCAGTACCTCCCCTTTATGTTCCCATACCTAGAAAGGTAACTGATACATGAATAAGGGCCTGGATAAAGGCATTGCTTCATACAATATACATAATAAAAAAGCTGTCGCCTTTTACTATACAACTGCTCAATGGGTTATAAATTATGAGGACTTTATTTTGTCTTCAATACTATAAGAAAATGGGAGGATCCATCTATGTGATTTCTTTTTTT
>CABHPR010148326.1:0-24933 GCA_902168415.1 Peromyscus melanophrys | reverse complement strand
AGAAGAGGAGAGTGGGCTATTTGAGAGGAAGTTTAAGGAGTGTCAGGGAGTGTGTATGATCATTTTTAGTTACATATATAATGGAATTCAAAAGAATATGCAAAATAATATTCATAGTAACTTGTAAAAAGGTTAAATATGTGAAAAATAAGTTGGAAGCACAATGTAATTTTTTTTTTTTTTTTTTGGTTTTTCAAGACAGGGTTTCTCTGTGTAGTTTTGCGCCTTTCCTGGAACTCGCTTTGGAGACCAGGCTGGCCTCGAACTCACAGAGATCCACCTGCCTCTGCCTCCTGAGTGCTGGGATTAAGCACAATGTAATTTTTATCTTGAAAAAAATAAGTAACACAATATAAAACAACATATTGACAACTTAATCTAGAGTTGAGGAAATGGCTCGAGGATGAAGCCCCCACATCACAGGCATGAGGACTTGCATTTGGGTTCCCAGCATCCATGCAAACGTCCAAAGTGGTATACCCTGTACCTGTGACTCCAGTGCTGAGCTGTGCATGAGGGTTGAGTCAGCAGAACCACATGGATCCCTAGAGCATATGGGCCAACCAACTTAGGCAAAAATATGTGTTCTAGGTTCAATGAGAGACTCTATTTCAATGGATATTGTGGGGGAAATCAAGTAAGACACCCATTGTCAGCCTCCGGCCTTCACATATTCAAATTCAGAGATGAATGGACATGTACATTTGTTCACCCACTCACATGAAAATGCACATATACAACACAAACACAGACATGTACATGTATACATTCATGCCAAGATGGTTCTGGCCATTTTACGGATAGTATGTTGGGGCAAGGAAAGATTAAAAAAATAATCAATCATTTGATGAGTGTTTTAGTATAAAACAATATTTAAAAAATTGTTCTTGGTTATATAGTGATGTGCCCTTACATATGACCTACATTCATATGTACAAGGCCATAGGCAAGATCAAAAGACATCATAGACACATTATGGAAAAGTTCAGCCCTGAAGCGCTATAAGCAACATCAGGAACACTTAGATTTTTACTGTCTTGCTCTTTAATGGTTGCTGGTCTGTGTGATCCATTGATCTCATGATTTCAAATATTACATAGTTTTGTTTGACTCAGTATTTACCACATACAAAATATCACAGAAATTGATCCATTCTAGGCCTAGTCATAACATATGAATTGATAATATAAAAAAGATTCCATGAAGTAAGTTATGCTATTACTATCATGTAAATTGTTTTTAATTTTATGTAATAATTATATTTTAAAACCATTTGAATACATTAGAATACTATTTTATACCCAGCTTATTATTTGGATCACATTTGGAACTTTTTGAGAACCTGTTTCTTAGTTTCAATATCATGCCCATAAAATTGAGCTGAAAAAGAACAAGAATTTATTGCTGATTTCTTTCTCAATTAAATAAATTTGGATGAAAAATCTTGTTAATGACCATTGAAATAATGATGTGAGTCCTCCTTAAATATAGTGGTTTGGATCATGTATAAATTCTTGAAAGTCCAGCTCAAGGATTTGCTACAGGCTGGCTCTGTAGGTTAAGCAATTGAAACTATAATTATTTTTCAGCTTATATTCTTCTTACGTATATGTCTTGTACATTTTGAAAGTACACACAACAGGAATTCTTATGACACAACTTAAAAACTATTTTTGCAATTAGCCACTGTATTTCCAAATGGAAAAAATATTCTTAGGTTAATTTGTGCAGCGCTTTAAATTTTTAAAGGGAAATGTCATGAATTTGCATAAGTGTTATTCAAAATGCTGTCCTTAAAGACATTTTTTGAAATCATAACGTAGGTAAATTTAGTCTTTGTGTTCCGATCATTTGCCCATCTTCATTAGCAAGTAGCCATTTTCAGGTAAATTACCTGTTAAAGGCATTACTCTTTTATTTTGCAGATTGTTGCCTTGCGTGAGCAAAATGTTCATATTCAGAGAAAAATGGCATCAAGTGAGGGATCCACAGAGTCAGAACATCTTGAAGGGATGGAACCTGGCCAGAAAGTTCATGAAAAGGTATGATACACATGACCTGCTCTTAAATGGAAATGTTTACTGGCTGTTTCATTCGATAGAATTATCAAAATAAAGCCATATACTGAATAAACTACGATATGTGTTGAGTTTTTTGTTTGTTTTTGTTTGTTTTTTGGTTTTTTTGAGACAGGGTTTCTCTGTGTACATTTGGAGCCTGTCCTGGATCTCCCTCTGTAGCCCAGGCTGGCCTCGAACTCACAGTGATCCGCCTGGCTCTGCCTCCTGAGTGCTGGGATTAAAGGCGTGCACCACCACTGCCCGGCATGTGTTGAGTTTTTTTTTTTTTTTAAATCAAAATTTCACTGTTTTTTTTTCCACTTATTACTTTCAATTTGTTTGTTTTAAAGTATAATGTGTTTGTCTTTCATGTGGTTATGCATAGATATGTGACATTTTATTAATTGCTGTTAATTTGATTATATATACAATTTAATTTATATATTAATATATATAAAAAGTATAATTTAAACTCCATATAAAATGTTTTGTATGGTACTGTCTTAAAGGTACTGTTTCTGAGTTATTCCATCTACAGGTGTTATTTCACACAGTGTATTAATGAAAAAAATGTTGTTGATAATCTTTTTTTTAGCATTTAAGTTCTTTACCTTTTGTTAAAGATCTCAGTCTTAGTTCTGATAATGAAATATTGTGAAGCCCAGTATACGAAACCATTGGACTTTTACCAGTTTTATTCCTTCATTGATTCATTTATTCATTCACCTTTATAAAGAAACCATTTTTCTTTGCAGTGCAGTTTAGACACAGGCAAAGGATAGAAGTGGTCTGTTTAGCCACTACCAAAAGACAGTGTCTGTTTTTCTAATGTAAGACGAGGAACACAAACTATAAGTGGGTCTTAAATTAGATGAAGATGACTTAAATATTTGCATAAACTGAGCTTAACACTCAAGAGACTCTGCTTGTTCGCCTTTAATACTTTATATTTTTGGACACCTAATCTCCTTAGGCATTAAGACCCCATGAATCAAGTAGCTAAAGTGGTGTAATTGGAAGTGTGAAGAGGTTCTACAACCCAGAGATTAAGAAGCAGGCAACAGATGACAAAGCCAATAGCATTAGGTTCCTGATGAGTGTGAAACAGGTACTTCCTCAGTGAGGTTGTTGAAACAGAAGGAGGTGCCAAGGAAACCAAGAAACCCACATGAGTTTCTGAGGACAACTTTCAGGTCTGATGGCCAACAACTGGACAGATCTTTATGTAAAAACCACTATTTTGGACATATCTCTCCTATTTTATTGAAATCTTAAGCTGGATGTTCATAATAAAGAATTTATGATGATTTCATAAGCTGTGTGTGAGATTAAAATAAAAAAGAATAACTTCTCTTTCTCTCAGGTAAGTCAGTCAGGGTACCATCAATCTCTTTAGGACAAGGTATTTGAATTCAGAAAAATGTTGAGGAAAGGGACATAAATTTTGCCATTGACATAATTTAAATGATGTCATCAGTAATAGATTTTCCTCAAGCACTTATAAAAGCACACAGATTTGGTTATAAAGATTGAATGTATAGTACAGTTTTGTACTTCGGTATCTATGATAGCAAAAATATATAACATTTGTGCTCCTGTACTCCAAGATGAAAGAAATACATGAAATATGTTTTTTAGGAAGAAATAAATCAAACACTTGTCTATTTTTAACACACGTATATTCATATACATATGTATCTGCATTCATCTACTGCTATGCAACAGCAAATGATATTCCATTTAATGACAGATGACATAAAGAATGATATTTGTCAGCTATAATATGTAGTAAGTATATCACCTAGTATGTAACTAATCTGTAGTTCTCAGGTGACAATATTGCCTCATGGTATATTATTCATAATTCATAAGACTTTTTCATTTTAGGCAACACATGGCTCCATATTTTTTCTACTCAAATTACAGCTTCTAAGGTTGACAGCCATTGGAAGATTTTAAGATAGTTCCTATCAGAATAATTCTCAAGTTGCATCTTCAGAACTAGGAGAAAGTATAATTCTGTATATTGGTTTTGGTCTCTAACTGATCTCATAGCTACAGGTGTACATATGGAAGATTCTGAGAAGCTGATAACTTGAAAACTTTTGCGCTTTTGTTCATTCTTTTGGAAAGAATATAAATAAAACATTTTAAACATTGTGATCATGGATATTCATTTTTTTAAATTGCTGACAATTGTAGAACTATTTATGTGTGCTAGAGATTGACAGTATATTATTATTGTTTAAATTACCGCACAAATAGCCTCCAGTATGAGCCATGTGCTGGATAGTTTTATATCAACTTGAAACAAGCTAAAGTCATCTGAGAGAAAAGAACCCCAATTTTAAAAATGTTTCCATAAGATCAGGCTATAGGCAAACCTGTAGGGCATTTTCTTAATTAGTGATTGATGAGGGATGGCCCAGCCCATTGTGGGTGGTGCTGTCCCTGGACTAGTGATCCTGAGTTCTATACGAAGGCCATGATGAGCAAGCCAGTAGGCACCACTCTTCCCCAATGGCCTCTGAATTAGCTCCTGCCTCCAGGATCCATCCATGCTTGACTTTCTGTCCTGACTTCCTTCAGTGGTGGACTACTATTTGGCCGTGTAAGCAAAATAAATCCTTTTCTTCCCAGCTTTCATTTGTTCACAGTGTTTCACACAGCAATAGCAACCCTAACTAGTGGAGTATTGCTGTGACAGACCTGACCATGTGGTTTTGGACAGATTCATGAAGTACTTGGAACTTGGGTCTGGAAAGGCCATTCAAAGCTTGGTGAGCTGTTCGGTGGGAACTTGGAAGACACAAATGTTGAGAGAAACAGACAATATAGGCCTGCCTGTGGAGTTTCAGTGGGAAGCAAAGACTCCACAGGGCCTTTTGTGTGAAGAATCTGTGGTGTCTGGTCAGCTGGAGATGAAAAATAGGCTGTAGTTATCAAGAGACCAGAACCACTGAAGTGAAACCTTTGCTTCACTGGGACAATTGATGCCGGTCAGCTGGAGCTGAGAAATTAGTGGTGATTAAGAAGAGACCAACATCACTATGGTGAAATCTGGGAAGTGTTTCCTTGGCATCAGCACAATCTCCCAGGAGGTAGTGGCATTGAAGGCACTGAAGAGGTCAGCTGAGGCTTGGCACTGTTGCAGAGCAGGAGAGGCCATTGGTGATGGTTAAGCAGAAGTAGCAGTGGAAGGCAGTATTGAAGGTGTCATGGAGAAAGTTGAGGCTTTGTACCTTGAAGAGAGCCCAAGAGAGGATATTGGTGAATGTGCAACACAGAATGCAGAGACCTCAGCATTTTGGAGATGCCAGTGCCATGAGATGACCACCAAGAGTAGCAACAGGTATGGAGTGAACAGGAGATGACCACCAACAACATCAGCAGGTGTGGAGTGGAACTGGCCTGAGCCTAGAAGACAAGCTCTGTGTGTTGCAAAGGGAAAAGCTTGAGAAGTGACCCAAGACACTTGGAGGAGCCCAGAAGGTTGTCAGCAAATCCCAAATACTGGACATTGAATGATTTATAATGTGGAATTTGGTTTGACTTTGATCCGATGGTGACTGTGTCCTCATTCTTCCCTCTTGAAACAATTTATTTTTTACTTTATAGGAGCCCATATTTGAAATACTTTCAATTTTAAAGGAGACTTTGGACTTTAAAAGGGACTTTAGATTTTGTTTAAAGATACTGAATTTTTAAAGTGTTTGAATTTGTAAGACTATGGGCATTTTGAGTTTGTAAAATGTTTTATATTGTAGTGTTTGTTATAATAATGTGTGTTCTTTGCATGAACATTAAAGAGAAGGTTATGGCTTTAGAGTGATGTTTGTGTGTCAATTTGATAAGGGGTCAATTGTGCTAGCTACTTCTGTGTCAACTTGACACGAGCTAAAGTTATCTGAGAGGAGGGAACCTCAATTAAGAAAATGCCCTAATTAAGATTAGGCCCTAGGCAAGACTGTAGATCTTTTTCTTAATTAGTGATTGATGAATGAGGACTCAGCCCATTGTAGGTGGTAGCACCCTGGGCTAGTGGTCCTAGGCTCTATAAGAAAGCAGGATGAGCAAGCCAATGAGAAGCACTCCTCCACGACTTCTGCATCAGCTCCTACCTCAAGGTTTCTGTACTGTTTGAGTTCCTGTCTTGACTTCCTTCAGTAATGAACAGGAATTTAGAAGTATAAGCCAAATAAACCCTTTTCTCCCCAAATTGCTTTGGTCATGGTGTTTCATCACAGTAATGATAACCCTAAAAAGGATAAGCCTAAAAACATGTAATTTGTACTTTGTTTTAAGTTTAAATTTAAAATAAGTAAACTGTGATCCATTTTACATTATTAAACCTGTGATTAGTTTCTCATGATTAATTGCTGCATATCAGAACAAATTTCCCTGTCTGGCAACTGTTAATCAAACACAAAATGATAAATCTAAGTTATTATTTTGATAGTTTAAGTAAATATTATAGTTACAGACAAAAAGCATTATTAATCATTCATTTCTGGTCTTATTTTCATAATGTGACTGTTTAGGACAATAGCAATACATTCAACTAATAAGTTATAACATGGTTATGATTTAAAGGTTGTTTTTTAGTTGAGTTGAGAACTCATGTATATCTAAGCATAGGGAAATATGCTAATCTGAAGAATGTGTGATGAAGTTTATCAGTAAAGGATTTCGGGTGATATCAATGCATTAATCACCAAGTTGTTCAGAAGAAAATAATCTAGATTGTTGTTAGCTAACAATAGAGATGATAGAAAGTAATTTGTAATTCTAGTCACAATATCACCTCTTGTTCAGGGCAAGAAAATACTTAAATTACATACTCAGGGTAGATTATTAGCCATAAGGGGATGTTTTATATCAACAGCTTGAGAATTCAATTGACAAACTTGTTGACAAAATAGCCTCATTGAAAATGTACCCTGACATGGGCTTTCTTACTCTCAGGTGGTCTGTGATTATTGTCAACATTTCCAAAATAAAAGGAGAATAAGAAGCTGGATGAAAAAAAAATTAAATGGAAAGGAAAGGACACGACTGCTCCTAGGTATAGTGGAGGAGAAGGTTTCTTGTAGATATGTAGGAGAACATAGCCAGAGGCAGAAACAGGGACATCTGGGAGAGTCCAGATTGGACATGACCAAGCTGAGCTGAGCCACCTGGGAGAGAGGGGAGGGGAAAGGAGAAGGGAGAGAGGGAAACCAGGTGCAGCAGCCAGGAGGTCCAAAGGTACAAGAGAGTGGGCTACCAAAATGGTTAGACTCTATAGGGAAGAGCAGCCCAGCTCCCTAAGCTGGAGAATTTAGGGTAGGGGGTTGGGTAAGCCAGCCAAGTGGGCCCTGTAGCAGATAAAAGACTGAGGGATAGCAGGGAAATCCTGGTGGCCAGCATTTGCTTTGCTATATTCTATAGGTAGAAGTAAGTTTAGATGAAGTAGTTTTAAAGGTTTCTAAGTGATCTTAGACTGAGTGTTGTTCAAAGAATATATTCACATCATAAAACTCCAGAACACTATGGGTTACGGTGCTCAGAACCAGGCTCAACAGAATTTTTCTTGTTAATATTTTTAGTGTACTGGAGTAAATCTGCTAATTTTTACAATGATAATCATGCTCTCTTGGAGACAATCACTTTTACAACTCCCATGCTCCATGCTTTTTGTTTTTGTTATCCCACTGCAAATATTTACTAAGAGATGCATACCTGTTATGGAATAGAATATTTGTTTAACTATATATATATAAAGATACGTTACACTTGTTTGTGTTGTAGAAAGATTGTTCAACTATGTAAAGATGTGTTGCATTTGTTTATGCTGCATTTGTTTAATTATGTAAAAACGTGTTGCTCTTTTATCTTGTCTGCCTAAGGTACCTGATTGGTCTAACAAAAAGCTGAATGGCAAACAGATAGGAGAGGAGGGATAGGTGGGGCTGGTGGGCACAGAGAAAAGGGAATCCAGCCAACTGGGTGCCATTCAGCCAGCCAGCCATGGAGGAAGCAGGAAAGCAGGATGGACGTACATAGATGAGGTATACAAGCCTTAGGGCAGAACATAGATTATTAGAAATGAGTTAATTTAAGTTAAAAAGATAGCTGGAAACAAGCCTAAGCTAAGGCCATGCATTCATAATTAATAATAAGTCTCTATGTCATGATTTGGGGGCTGGCAGTTCAAGAAAGCCTGCTACACATACCAGTCAAGAGATGTTGTAATATACATATAATATATATATATAATATATATATATATATGATACTCTTACATAAAATAAAATGATCAGCTCTAGAAATAAATGAATATGTGTAATTCTGAGAACAACTCATTTTCTAACTTGAAAAAAAATGTGAGGAAACAATAAGATCTGGTAACTGAACAATTTGTTCCACACAGGTCATTTTATCTCAATCTTATTATCTAAAAAGAAATATGATTAGGGTCTACCTATGGATGAATGGAGTAGTGACAAATATATACTAACCAGTAATGCAAATTACTTTTTAAAAGATTGCAATTAAGGAGCTTCCAAGATTAAAACACTTTCAATCTTTTCCATTGCAACATCTCTTGCCTGTATTTTTAACTCAGAACTGAATCTACCAAAAAGGGGCATTCCAAATGTATGGTTATCATATATGTGACTCTTCAACCTTAGCTAAGAGGAAGTTCATATGCTAGTACTTGGAACCTCAGAATTCCTAGCCACACAACAGATCATTACTTATTTCCAGTGGTTCTCAACCTTGGGTTGCAACCCCTTTGTGGGTTGCATACCAGATATCCTGCGTATCAGATATTTGTATTATGATTCGTAACAGTGGCAACATTACAGTTATGAAGTAGCAATGAAAATAATTTTGTGGTTGGGGGTCACCACAGCATGAGAAACTGTATTAAAGGTTTGTGGCATGAGGAAGGTTGAGAACCAATGCCTTACTCTAATGGCGTTCAAGCTTCATTTCAAAAGCAACCTCATTGGCCTGCCAGTACCCTACTGATCCTCCCTCTGTATGTAAAGAGTGATTGAGTGGTCCTGCTTGTTGCCCTGACTGCAGTGTCTGTACCTAGAGGCAATGCAGACGGTTGGTTCAGAAGATACTGACACTTGGGAAGACGGAAGCTGTCTACAGTGGAAGGGCTGTGTGTAGGAGTCTGAATTTCATTCTGAAGTCTGTCTGTAGTCTGAGAATAACTGATTCAAGTGCTGCCTAATGGGAATGTGTGCTTTCAGGAGGATAATAGAAATTTAATTTGATAGTGTTTATTTCAAGAATGTTGGATATTTTAGACTTACAGTAAGTGACCCACTTTTTGATCTTTGGCTCTTGGCCTTAAAATACTTGGGACCAATCTGCTACACACACTAATCTACAATTTAATTTCATTTTAAATATATATTCATTTAAACATATATATATATCATTGTCAATATAGATATATATATTCATGTTCATGTGCATATTTACTGAAATAGAACAGTCATTAAGTAATTACACTCAATTGCATGAAATTGATTTTGATATTTCTTATTAGTGACTGAGGGACTTCTTTAGCTCCTCACAACACTATGAGTGGAGAGAATCACCTACCATCTGTACCACATGATCAACTGAATCATGTCTTTATTTGTTCAGTGTGTCATTCCCAGATTTTCTAGCTTCTTCTCACTTCTCAAGCCACTTTGTTTATCATTCCTCCTATGAACATAAATCTTCTGAATTATCCAAGTGGAATTCCTACTTTTCAAAAATGTATGATTGTCATGTAATAACTATGCATACATATAGAATCCAGTGTGATGTGCCAATATATGTATACACCGCATAATGATCAATTCCTAATGATTAGGATATTAATAGCCTTAAATGTTTATTGCTTCTTTGGATGAAAGCATTTGAATAACAGCATTGAAATATATGGCACATTATTATTAACATTATTTACTCTACTGGGTAATGGAGCCCCAGAACCTATCAACCACCATGCAAATGTAACATTATGCTAGTTTACCATTATCTGCCCATGTTCCTACTTCTTCAGACCTCAGTCTCATGCAACTACTTTCTCATCCCAACTTGTATCACACCAATCTTTAATGTATTAAACATGTTCCCAGTTTTTATGTGGCTTTTCACACACCGCAGCCACTCCTGATAGCTATTGTAAACATTATTTTCAGTTATAGCTTGTCTCGTGCACCTTTACTTTGACATCTTATATCCATTACTTGATTTATTTGCATAGGAATAGCACTAATAATATACTTTCAGTTCATTGGTCATCTGTGTTTTAATTCAATATAACTTAATAATAAAATGTACCTTCCTCTTTTATTATTCAATTAAATTTTCAACCAATGCGTCCAAGCTAATGAACTCATATATTTACCATTAGGGAAAAGGAATGTCCAAGTACAGATTGATACTGTTAGAGTAGCAATAATGGCTCCTTAAGGGAAAACGCCTTCTGGTCAAGAGAATAGAATCTCTCCCCTAGGAAGCTGACCTACATTCCAGATGGGATGTGTTAATCACCTGGCCAAAGTACCACTCCTGGCAAGGCAAGTGTACAGTAAACCATACTAAAGGAAGTACGTGGAATAATTATTCATTTAATGAGATTGTATACTTTCCTTCCCTTAATTCCTGTCCTATAGCACAGTCCCTACATGCTGAGCCACTCTGAGATCATGTGAATCGACCCATCTTTCTGGGTCCTCACACAGAAAGATGCAGCTTATTTTTTTTCCCTTTTATCTCTTCCTGTAGGATGCTAGCCAGAACTTAAGTATGATTTTTTTGATACTTGGGCTTCCTTATACTTTCTCTAAAGTCTTGCTACATACCAAGTTGCTTCCTGTTGGCATGGAGTGGATCTTTGTGCTGGTAACTCAAACGGAAAACCACCTTTCTTTCTAATTTCCATTCTCGTCCTCCAAGCAACTGCTCAAACTTATAGCTTGACTGCCTGGGGTTTTTGGTTTTGATCTTTTTTAACACTCTAGAAAAATTTTCCTTGAGACCATTCTTGAATTGTTTTATTAATAAAACTAAGTATCCCCAAGAGGGTCCCAGATTTCCCTTGTATTATTTGGCAACCATGAAGGGAAGATCCCGGTAACAATAGTCCAATCGTCTTCATGTCTGGTCCTTAGAAGATTAGCAAATAATTTTAAAACTCTCTTGTACATTCAGTAGAGGCAGTTCCAAGCCCCTCCCCCTGCCTCAAGGCTATGTGAAGTGTTCTACCATAGGCAGTGGGCTCCAAAAAGCCCGTTCATGCACCACAGATGGATCATGAACCTACTGCCTGGATGCCCCTTAAGCAGATCAAGCTACATAACCATCTGGCTTACGCAGAGGGCCTAGTCCAGTCCCGTGGAGGCTTCACAGCTGTTGGTCTAAATTTCATGAGTTCCCACTAGTTTGGTTTGATCATCTGCAGGTTTCCCCATCAAGATCTTGATTCTCTTCTGACTCCCCATGGGAGGCCCTACCTTCTTGTAGGAGAGAATGAGGGATGGATGGGGAAGGCTGGAGGGGCAGGAGGAAGGAAGAGAGGGATCTGTGATTGGTATGTAAAATGAATAAAAAAAATCTTAATAACAAAAAAATTCAAGTTTCAAAACAAACCAAAAAAACCTCTCTGGAAGCCTCTCTGTAACAAAAAAAAGAACAAGTAAATAAGCAGCATAAAGCCTATCACAGTTTTCTAAATTACTTCCCATTATTTTATTTCAACCAAGTGCTGTTTGCAGAGCAAAGATTACTATGGTAAAGCCAGGCAGCCTGTGAACAGTAGGAGCTAGAAAGGTAATAAATGCATATAGACAAAGAGTAAAACATAGATGGAAAAGAGCTTCATGTAAACTAACTTGTTTTCACTGATTTCAACGTGTAATTTAAGCAAATCTTAATCTCATTAGTATTTAAGAGACTGAAAGAGCTTATTTGCCAAGATCTTATTACCTAAACACAAGAATGTTTTAAAGTGTGAAAATAAATCTTAGAGAAAGCCTTTTCTACTTATTTGGATACATTTGACATTTATGTGGTCAATGCATTTTTATTCTAGGAATCTTTAGTGATACTGGCTTTGTTCTTACAATGTACAAATTCTTCAACTTAAAAATAAGATAATCAAGAGCCCTTAGCCTTTTGGAAGAGGGGATAAGGGGTGGGTCAGGAAGGGGAAGGCTTATGGGGAGCAGGAGGAGGGATGAGAAGGGGATCTGTGGTTGGTATATAAAATGAATAAAAACATTTCTTAAATAAAAAAATAAGATAATGCTGGGGATGCTGTGAATGTGTTGCTCTGATTGATTGATAAATAAAATGCTGATTGGCCAGTAGCCAGGCAGGAAGGATAGTGTAGGTGGGATAAGGAGAGCAGAGAATTCTAGGAAGTGGAAGACTGAGTCAGGAGACACTCTTAGCCTCCCTGATGAGAAGCAACATGTAAGATATCGGTATGCCAAGAGCCACGTGGCAAGGTATAGTTTTATAAAACGGGTTAATTTAAGATGTAGGATCTAGCTAGCAAGAAGTCTGAGCCATTAGGCCAAACAGTTTAAATAATATAAGCATCTGTGTGTTTATTTGAGTCTGAGTGGCTGCCGGCCCAGGCAGGACTGGAGATAACTCCAGCTACAAGATAATCTCTGAGCCCCATGCCCCACCTCAGCTGGTTTGCTATGTTCTGTTCATGTTGCAGCATGGTTCTTTCAAAAGGCTCTTCTACTCACCCAACTGCTTTCTTATATCAATGTGAATGAATTAAGATATCAAATTCCACTCTACAGAATCGCTTCTCTTACAACCACATTAATTTTACATCACTCAATACACTAGTGACTCTCAGTCCTGGCAGATCTCTGAGAAGCGTTTGATACAGTTGATCACTCTCCTCGATCCCCTTTCTTCATGATACTCCAGGAGCAGACACTGTTTTCCTCTTCACCAGTGGCTTTGTCTCTTTGCCTTTTGAACTTCTTTCTTGGTTACTGATGTTGGAACATCCCAGGGCTCATCCTTACCTTCTCTATTATCCTCTCTGTGTTATTAGTGTCATAGCTTCAGAAACACTTTGTACATTCATAGTTTATGAATCTTTAGCTGTATTGCAAACATACATGTCTACTTATATGCCTAAAGGATTCTGTACATTTACATATTCGTTTTTCCATATTCTGTCTTTTGCACATCCCACTTCAAAATGCAAGTGAATTTTATTAGCTCCATCTTTAAAATATACCCTGAATCTTTAGCTATAACACTCTTGTATGGATCCCATTTTACCTGGGACCTTGTATTGGGCATCTCTACTTTTCTTATGGGTCCTTTTTTTCTTTCTTTCTTTTTTTTTCCGATATGACATGATTTAAAATGAATGATGTATATTTGTTTGTGGTGGTGCATGCCTTTCATCTCAGCAATCTGGAGATAGAGAGATGCACATCTTTGTGAGTTCTAGACTACCCTGTTCTAAAAGGTGAGACCCTGCTTTAAAAAATAAAAAGAATAAATGATGTCATTAATTGAATGTCAATCATCAGCTTAAATCCCAATAAAGGATTCCCATTTACACAAACCTAGCTTTCCTCTTTTTCTGACTTTGTCTCCAACTCCATCTAAGCCACTGTTTCCTCCTCTTCACTTTGAACTTCCTTCATCTTTGGACTCTAGTGCACTTCTCTCAGATATTTGCATGGATAACTTCTTCAATTTTGTCAAATCCTTGTTCAAATATTATATTTTGACATAGAGTATAATTTATGCAATCTGTAATTTATTATCATTATTTCTAGCTAAAGAATCATTTCTAGAGACTGGGGAGATTGTTCAGTCAGTAAAAGACTGGCTGCATAAAGACTAGAACCTGTGTTATTCCCAGAACCACTTAAAAGGCCAATTGGGGTAGCATGAATTTGTAATCCTAGTAGTCTTGGAGTACAAATGGATCCCACAACTCACTGGCCATCACACTAAACTAATTGGTGAGCTCCAGATGAATGAAAGATCTTGTCTCAAGAAAACAGGATAAACTGGGCAGCAGTGGCACACGCCTTTAATCCCAACACTCAGAAGGCAGAACCAGGCAGATCTCTGTGAGTTCGAGGCCAGCCTGGTCTACAGAGTGATCCAGGACAGGCACCAAAACTACACAGAGAAACCCTGTCTCAAAACACCAAAAAAGAAAACAGGATAGTTTGATGCTGAAGATTGACATTTTTGGTAAATCTCTGGTATTGGCATGCTTATGTGCACATGTGTACATGCCCATGTACATCACACACATGCACACACATCAGACACACAGAGATACACATGCATGAACACACATACACACACAAACACACTATGAACAAAAAAAATGAGCTCCAAAAGTGTTAAAATATTTCTTTTGTTCTCTCTGGGTTGCTGGTGCTTTGAATAGGCCTGAAAAGCTGAATTAACTTTAATAAAGTGTTTTCAATGAAGAGATGTCGAATTCTTTCAACTTTTGTTGCTTTCTAGGCCATGAATCTCATAACTTAACCACAATAGTCTGTCAAATGCCTTTTAAAACCCCCTTTGAGATTTTCATCAGATTTTCTCAAGTTAATGAAATACTACGAGAAGAATGGGTCTCTGTCTCAGCATTTGTATATGTAGCTCATATTTCTATTTGTTTGTGTAGTTTTTCATATTCTTCAGTAAGATTGCTTTTTTCATATAGATTTTTCAGATCATTTTTTTATTTCTTGGAGTTTAATTTGCTACTATTATGATTATTATTACATTCACTTTACACTTGTTCTTTAAATTTATACCTTACTAATTATCAAAATAGATTTTCCTTTCAATTAGCTTATATATTCATTTACAAAATGATTGATTTAAGTATGCCATTTTGTAAAAGTATTTCATGTACTGCTGTTATCAATATTGACATGGCATCTTGAAACCTTGTGAATCTATTATTTGTAGGATCTTGTGTGCTTCAAATTACTAAGAAAGTGAACAAACAAGAAAAATATTTTCTCTTCTTTCTGAATTTTTATTTTCCTATTTATTATTAGTGGTGAATAGTTTTACACAATGTTGAAGCATATTAGAGTATTAATTGACTTTTCATTCTGTAGCAAAATGTCTAAGTTGTACAATCTTAAGGAAGAAATACCTATTTGGGGTTACTGTTTGAAAGATTTCCTCCCAGGGTTACTTGTCCTTTTGTATTCGATGTGTGGCAAGGCAATATGTCATGGTGGGAAGAACATCCTAGAGATATCGGCTCACTTTGTTACCATGTGTGAGCAAAAGAGAGAGAGGAAAGGGAAACTCTTGCTTTTAAATTTGGTAGAAATTTAAAATGTTATAAATTTTTGTATAAGACCTGTACAAGTAAAGCCAGATAGAATCGCAACATGGAGAAGAGATATAGTCACAGAGTTGCACTCCTTGCCAAAGAAGCTATTTGCAATTAATAGCTTTCTGGAAAGAGAAAAATCCATTTTGTTAAATGTAGTGACAACAGATATACAAACCACCACCCAGGGCAGGCCCCATTCTCAGGAGTAGTTGGAAAAACAAATCTAGCAGCATTTGTGTGTGTGTGTGTGTGTGTGTGTGTGTGTGTGTGTGTGTGTGTGTGTGTGTACGTTTTTTTTTCCTTTTTCTTGTTTAGAGAGGAAGAATATGAAACTGGGAAGGTTAAGGAGGTGAGAGAAGATCTGGAAGCAGTTTATGGAGAGGAAAGAATATACTCAAAATATAAAAAAATATTAAAAAGGCAAAAGCATGATATTTGTATTAGATTATTTATGGAATGAAAATAAATAGTAAAAATAACAACAAAAATATGTGGTACATATCTACAATATTAGTGAACAATATTACTGAACATTAAGGGAATGGAAATGGGAAAAATTATACTGAGTGATGACACCCGGGCCCGTGAAGATGAACAACACAGCATGATGGTCCTAGTCACAAAATAGAAAAGCATCTATATTAACACCCTTTCCCTGGCAGTCTCAGACATATAGTGGAAGAGCAAGGAGAAAGAATGCGAGAGCCAGCCAGGCGGTGGTGGTGCACGCCTTTAATCCCAGCACTCGGGAGGCAGAGCCAGGCGGATCTCTGTGAGTTCGAGGCCAGCCTGGGCTACCAAGTGAGTTCCAGGAAAGGCGCAAAGCTACACAGAGAAACCCTGTCTCGAAAAACCAAAAAAAAAAAAAAAAAAAAAAAGAATGCGAGAGCCAGAAGATGGAGAGGAGAACTGTCAAATGCCATTCTCTGGTCATGGCATGGCTGCTGCAAAAGAAGTCCCTGCATCTGTGGTCACCTACAAAAGACCTCCACCAACTCAAGCTAGGAGGGAGCAGGGGCACTGAAGCCACACCCTCAGCGGAGCAAGACCTACTGAGACCTGATGCCTGCTGGGGAAGGAGGGTCACCTTTCTTTAGGTGTCTAGTAACTGGTAGATTCCCCATACTCCAATGGATGACACCACCACCACCCATGCACATAGGAACATCAATAATTGAACTCAATGGGTCAAAATAACAAATAAGGAAATAAATAAGACAAAGGAAAAGTCAACTGTATACTTTTCAAGAAAGACTATTGGTCTTATTGAAGTTAGGAATGATAGGAGACTGTCCACTAAGAGCACAGTCTCATGATTTGAAACATTTAAAAATACCTAGTGGATATTAAGTTAAAGAAAAAAAAAACAATTCCTTGAGCCTATTTTTTTATTACTGTCACTTCCTCAATAATTTTTATTGCCCTATTATTTTAATTTTTTTCATTTTGTATTATTTCTATACTTAATGACCGGTAAGACACAACAATCAATAAAGTACAACCATGATATTGATCTGTGGTTCTTAAGTCTAACTAAACATTGACAATCCCTAAAAAAATTGTAAAATAATTACATGAAAAGACCTCATCTTTTTTTGTTGTCCAAAACGGATTTCATCGATATATACTCATCCTATTCTCCCAAGAATTCTAAAAATAATCATGGATTAGATTGACAGACACAGACTAAAAAAATGCTATTTCTGCTTTGAACTCTAGGTTTACAGAAGGTGGAAACACATGCCTTATATGGTATAAAATAGACTTAAGGAGACAATGCTGAATTAAAAATAACATCTGTCAATTCTGTGCTAGAGAATCTTTAATAAAAGTTATAACATGGTAAATGCTGGGTAATAGTTTAAATCAGTGGACATTTCTGATATTTGAAAGAACAAAAACCAGAATAAGGCAGAATAAGGAAATTCACAAAACAATAATGTATAGAGACCTAAAGTTCACTTAAGTTATGACTTATAATCTTAAATCCTTTGTGTCTCTAGTCAGTAAATGTATTCAGGTCCTTTGTACACATTTGGTTGCCAGGTTTGCTTGTATTCATACTCAAAGCACACATTATGTTATTTTTAAACAGAAATCTTGATAATCTAAGGACTTATCTTTGTATCTGGCATAATACAGATAAATAGAGTTGGAATTTTGATGGTTTATTGACTTAGTGGGTAAGTTGAATGAATAAATAGAAATAGAAAGAAAAGAAAGTAAAAGGAATGCAGTAAAGAGAAAGATAGCTTCTAGAAGTAGACACTAGACCCAGAACTTTGAGAGCAAAATTTTAACCTCATGACGTTTGAAAAGTCTCACCCACAATTGCCTTTTGCGCATCAATTTCTTTTTCTTAATCAGATATAATTAATAAACATTAAATAACTAAGTTACATTATTCACTTTTAATTTTGTCCAGCACATGATGAGAACTTAATTATAGTGAGCAACATAGAAATATAGTTTTGAACCCATGCTTAGAGATAGAACCCTTACAAGTTAGGATATTTTTTTTTGGTAGATCATATTGCTATTGCAATCCAGATGCAGTCTTATGTGATGACTTGGATGTGAATTCAAGTTCAAGAATTTAGCATATTACACGAAATTTTTATGATCCATAGGAAGAAACAGAAATGCATTCCACTGCCTAAATCCTTCCAAAAGTCTCTCCTTATACTAATGCTAGGGATAGAATTTATTTATGTTATTTACTCATATTATTGTTGAATTGTAGAATGGTGTGTTTAATATTGAATTCAGATGTATTATTTACTTCAAGGCATTATTGATTTATACTAACTGTATATCAACTGTCTACATTTTTATTACTCTTATTATTTTTATGCTTGTCAATACTTTCCTCTCTGAATCTTTGTTATGTACTTATTTTATAGTTCCGCACTTCTTTATTTCTACCTTTTATTTCTCACTGAAGAAAATAATTTTTAAGACTTTCTCCTACTTTATAGGACACTTCCCAGTCTAGAAAAGGCTGGTGACTTATGGTATTGGTTCCAAATTTCATTTTATCTTCTTTGACACTGTATTCACCAATATATTGCTAACTATTAAATGCTAGAAATAGTTGTGAAAATGGAATGGAACTGTTTAGTGGTCTCTCCATAGGTACTAGTAAATTTTAAAGTATTTATGCCTCTATTATAATAATTCTGTTAATAGGAAGACAAATTTTAAACATCTATTTGCCTATCTTCCTAATTCTATTTCCTTTTAGAAAGAAGTAAATAATAAGTAAAATAAGTAATAAATAATGAGTAAATAATAAATTCAGTAAATAATAAGTAAAACATGAGACAACAAAGGTCTATTTGAAATGTAGTAAAGAGTAACATGACTGTTCTTTAGGTGTACAAACCATGTGGAAAATATTTTTATAAGAGAAAATAAACTGTTAGCTCTTAAGTGCTAGGGGAAAGCCACCAAATATCCTTTCCTAATGTAACTAAAATTTTAAAAATATGGTTAGTCTGACTTGAATACATTTTTAAAACGTACATTTATTTTAAGGACTTGAGCTTTTCCTTAGTGATACAGCACTTAAATAATATTCCCTGGGTTTCATCCACAGCACAGAATTTTAAAAATTTTTTGTATATTTATAAATGGAAAAGCTTTATAAATGTGTCAGGTAAAAGTAAATTGGCAGATCAAGCATAGTTTCACACATTGCTCTAAATACCACAGGTGTGTCCAAGCTATGCAATGCATCTGTGTGGCTTAATGAATTCAAAGGTTAACATTTTTAAAATGTTTGGTTTTTACTTGCCTGATTACTGTTTATATTTAGTTAAAGTTATCTCATCTTAACCTATAAAAACATACAATATTAAACAAGATTTTGATGGATTTCAGGTGCACAGAATTGCAATATTATTTTTTTCTAATTAGAAAATTACCACCACTTTGAACTAAATAAATATTCATAAAATATATACACACATATATGAGATAGGTATATTATGTATATCAATATATTTATGAATTCACATATCACTGATTATATGTATTATATATAATTATATATTTTCATCTACATAATATACTAATTTATACATATATATTGGTGTTTTGTCCTTGTATCAATTATACGGTGTACAATTTCAACCTATTATGTGGATGTTCTTGTTAGAGTTAGTACAGCGAATGGTAGACAAATAGAACTGGAATTCAAAGTTGTGCATTTCAATACAGCATGACTAAGCAATTGGCAACTTGACACAAGGTGGAGTTGTTCGGGAAGAGGGAACCGTGACTGAGCAAAATGTGCCAATCAGATTTGCTTGTACGCAAACTTGTGGTACGTTTTCTTGACTGATGATTGATATTGGAGGGCCCAGCTCAGTGTGAGCAGTGCCACCTCCAGGCCGATAGTTCTAGGGAGCTATAGAAAGCAGAATGAGCAAGCCATGGGAAGAAGCAAGCTGGTAAGGAACATTTCTCCATGGTTCCCTCTTGAGTTCCTTCCTTCCTGTTCCTGCTGTTTTTGAGTTCCTGCCTCCATGTTCCTGCCATGGATACGTTCCTGCCCCAACTGTTCTCGGTTATTGATTGTAAATTGGAAGTTGAAGATGATACAAACCCTTTTACCCCAAGTTTCTTTTTGTCATGGTGTTTTATCATAGCAATAGAAAACTAAAACAGCTGGGTACATCTTAGTTTGCCAAAGGTCTTTGGGATTCAATGATTCCTAGTGTAATTTTTTCCCCATTGTAAGAGCCGTTTTGAATTATTCTAGAGATTTTGTATATTTTTTTAAAATAAAACATCTATTAACTTCCAAAGTACGTAACATTTTATGTGAGATCTGTCTGTGTAAACACCATCCCAGTTCAAACAGAGTGAAAAATGCTTCTCATTTTAAAGTGAATTTTTGTCCTTGTACATTCAATTCCCCTCCCCTGGCCCATACAGCAGCCAATCTCCTGCCTGCCACTGTTGATTAGAATTTTTTGTTGTAGCCAGGCGGTGGTGGCACATGCCTTTAATCCCAGCACTTGGGAGGCAGAGGCAGGCGGATCTTTGTGAGTTCGAGGCCAGCCTGGCCTACAGAGCGAGATCCAGGAAAGACGCAAAGCTACACAGAGAAACCCTGTCTCGAAAAACCAAAAAAAAAAAAAAAAAAAAAAAAAAAGAAAATTGTTTGTTGCAAACCTCCATATAAATGGAACTGGATTTTTGTCTTTCTCAAGATTTAGTTTCTTTTTCATAACATAATGTTTTGTTTGTTTGCTTGTGTGTGTGTGTGCATGTGTGCATGTGTGTATGCATGTGCATGCATGGGTTTTGTGTGTGTGTGTGTGTGCTTGTTTGTGTGTGTGACTCATTTGGATTTATTGCAGATGCAAGCAATTTGTTGTTTTTGCAATGTGGAAAATATAGCTGTAAATTATTTGTTTAACCATAGAATTCAGATTTTTCTTCTATCACTTTAAGACATTTTTTAAAATTAACAGTATAGGTTTAAATGTTTCATTTCTTCCACAAGAAAATGCCATGGATTACTAGTTTCTATTACGATACTAGTTGGGTCTGTAGAACTAATCCGTATGAGATTGCACTGAGCACTTGATCATAGTACTCTCATAAAGCAGGCTGTGGACTTAATCAAAGAAAAGGGGAGGGTATCACAGTGGATGGGGCAGTCCTTTAGCTATGCACTCCTTCAGTGACTATTGTCCTCAATGCCAGCAGTGCGGCTTGCCGAGGGGTGAGAGCCAAGTACCTCTCCAGGAACTGTTCTTAGAAGACGGTAACTGTGAACCTATGCATTAAGCAACTATCTGCACATTGAGAACAGAACACAACAACAGCTGAGAGATGGATGATAGGAAGGCTAGTACCACTTGCTAAATGTGTGGTAGCTGTGATAATTTTGCAGGGTTTGGAATTATCATTAGAGCATCTTTGAACAGTGATAAATGTGGACCTTTACCTTTAAAAAGCACTCTTTTTTTTTTTAAGTTTGTGCACGTGTCACAAAAGTTAAAGGTTGTCTTTTATAGTTGAATGGTGGGTGCAGAGGCAACTAAGATCACACAGATTTGTGAGGCAGATGTGGATGAGTAAACTTGGAACTTGTGCCTGAGACTGAGGTCCAGTGATGTAACCAGTGAGCAGGGAGCGTGAAGTTTGGTTTAGCAAGGGGATGTTTTCTTTATTAGTCATGCTTCTTAGGAACGAAATTGCATACAGAACACAGAAAATTCACGTTGCGTTCAAAGTTTCCTAATATATCTAGTGTTGGGACAAACTCCTGCTGCTAAATAAGCATCAAGGCAGAGCAGACTGTTCTGGTCTGCTTCCCATACCTTCCGTCTCTGCTTGGTGGAGATCTTGATTTTGAAAATCATCTCCCCCAAGTTGCCTTACTACCTACTCTCAACACAGAACTTTAAGTGTTGTGGGTCAAGATTGCTCACTTTCTTGTCTGCTGTCTTCCTTCCTTTCTTCTTTTCCTTCCCTTCCCTTTTTTCCCTCTCCTTTCTTCCTTCTCTTCCTCCTTCATCCCTTCTTTTCTCTTCCTTCTTTCCTTCTGTCCCTTCTTTCTTTTCTTCCTTCCTTCCTTCCTTTCTTTCCCCCACTTTTTCCTCTTTTTTCTCTCTATCCCACCTATTCTTCATTCCTTCTTCTCTTTCTTCCTCCCTCCCTTCCTTCCTTCGTGATTCTTTCATCCATTTTCTTCCTCTTTCCTTTCCCCATTTTCTCCTTTCCTCCCTAACCCCCCCCTCCCTTACTCCTCTCCTTTCTTTTCTCTGGCTACTCTTTGCTTGTGGACAATATTGGTGACTGAATTCAGGGACCCACACATGCTAGGTAAGTGTTTTTCAATAAAGAGCCAAATTCCAATCTTTTTACACTACTAATTGAAAAACATTCCATGTATTCTCTTTAGTGATAATTCACTAATCCATCATCCTTTCTGGTTATCCACTCCACTAGAAATTTTGAGAGACACAAACTGTCATTTTGAAATGAACAATACATTGACTACTAGTCACATGTGCAATAGCTCACTATAACATGTTCCTCCCATCTAACTGAAGCTTTGCACTCTTTGATTAATGGACCCCTTTTATAATCATCCTTCCTTTCACACCGACTTTGGTTATATCACTCTGTTCTACTTCATTAGCTTTGTTTGATTTTGGATACACATTCAATTCTGCTTATAAACAAAATCACATTGTAGCTGCTTTTCTGGTTCCTTATATTTATAATTTTCTCTAAGTTCAATCATGTTGTAGAAAAATGGGAATTTTCTTCTTTGTGAAGGGAAAGAGAATTCTATTAGTATATGTGCCATATTTTCTTTACCCACCTGATGAGCACTTTGATGCCTTATGTTCACTATTATGAACAACGCTACATTGAATAGCAGGGTAGAGATGACATAAGAAATATTCCTTTGGAAACTTAGATATACATTGAAAAGTGAGCTTGCTAGAACATATAGAAGTCCTATTTATGGTTTTTCCTGTAGATGTCTTACCAATTTCCATAATGACTCTATAATTTACATTCACTCCTGTGGTGTAAATTTTGTCAACACTCGCTGTCCTCTAACTTTTATAAAACAGGCATTAGAAAAATCATTGTGATTATCGCACTGTGATTTCATTTGTACATCCCCTGATGGCTTCTAATGCCATGACAGTTTTCATAAATATGATCATATATAGGTTTTTATCTTGAGAAATACCTTTCTCGGTCCTTTCAAGTTTCCTTAATATGTTTTTTGTGTGTGTGTTGTAATTGAGTTCTCTGATTTCTTTAAATATTTTGGGTATGGGCTTGTAAAATACTTTTGAAACATAGATTTCCCCTACTTTCTAAATAACCTTTTCAGAAAACGAAAATAACTGTTTCAAACTATTTGACCTCTTTCAGCTTCCTCCCCTGTAGCATATATAAAGTTTAAAGTGCTAACAATCTTGAAATCAACATTTCTGAGTTATATATCTTCAGAGGATACCAGGATCATCATATAAATTATGCTCTTTTATCAAAATTGTACATTTTACTTGTAGAATTGTCATTAAAATTAAAAACCTATAACTTTGGAGTCCTATATATCATTTTATAAAACCATATTGGAAGCAGTATGTCAGAGCTAAGGAAAGGAGGGAATGTCGGGAGAGACAACTAACATATGAAAAGCCATATGAAAGGAATTTAAATGAAGACACAATATGATGGGGGAAACGATGCCCCAACTAGACATCGTCAGCCAGTAAATAGACCTCACAGTGCCTGTAATAGATTACATCTTATGAGCAGTTTCTCAAAACGGTCCTCTAGATAGTCCAGACACCACATTCTATTGTCAGGGATGTTGCTGAGTACACCATGTGCTTAGGTCATTGAACATGAGAAACAAAGCTGGTGCCCAGCTAGATGCTGAACCTCCACTGACTTGTACTCATGGTGCCGGAATGTACTTTTGCACACCACTGGAGGAGAAAAGCAATCATCAGTATCATCCAGATGAAAACCCTGAATCCTACAATGGAGACCTGCCCGCAAGATGTACTGGGGCAATAATGGCACAAATGTTTTGGCGATAACCAGATACTTTTTGATGTATTTGATGCCCATTCTATGAGATGGAACCATATTTAACATTTATAAAGCAGCCAAGAACCTGACACTAAATAGCTCATGGGCCTGAAGCAAATACCTAATACTATCATTCTACTAAAGAAACATATACATAAAATGACTCCCAATAACATGTTGCTATGTGACTAGATCAATGCATTATACAGCCCTCATCAGAGAAACTTCTTCTTATAGTAGATGGTGATTAACACAGAGACCCACAAGCAGCCAATATGTAGAAAAGTACACAGTCTTTAATGGGATATCTTTATCAGCTTTCCCCTTTCCTGTGCTGGGGAATCTATGTGGAAGAGAAGGCAGAAACATCTCCCTTTCACAATAGGACTTACACATATATGAACACAGAGAGACTATAACATCACATGCAAGACACACAAATACAAAACAGAACACACACACACAAAAATCTCAGCCCTTAGAAGAGGAAGTAGCACAAAGTCCCACCCCTAAACAAGATGCAATTTTGCAACTGACACCTGCTAGGGAAGGGAAAATCAGTTTTCTCCAACAGAGTGTTGGAGAAATGGATATATCAACCATTCTCTAGGGCAGGCCCTATTCATAGGAGTAGTTGGATAACACAAAAGGATTCCATGTTTTTAGAAATTAGATAGTTAGGGAGGTAGAAGTGTCTGGGAGGATTTTGACAAGGGGAAAGAAGGTGATCCAAATAAAGTATATAAAATATTTTAATTAAAAATAAAACGACATAAAGCCTGCAAAGTTCAAAAAAATTTGAATAAAAAATAAAAATATTACATAGTTTATATCCCTAGATATTGATTAGAATAATATGCTATATGTATCACATATACATGAATCTGTGCTAATTTACATATATATTATAGCTCTATC
>CABHPR010148324.1:0-23328 GCA_902168415.1 Peromyscus melanophrys | reverse complement strand
CCAGCATGCCATGTCCTCCATGCTCCATGGCCAGTTCCCAGCCATGTCATCTCCTTCATGCTCCATGGCCAGTTAATGATCCATGGCCATCCATGTCATCTCCTCCATGCTCCATGGCCAGTTCCTAGCCATGTCATCTCCTTCATGCTCCATGGCCAGTTCCTAGCCATGTCATCTCCTTCATGCTCCATGGCCAGTTCCCAGCCATGTCATGTCCTCAATGATCCATGGCCATCCATGTCATCTCCTCCATGCTCCATGGCCAATTCCCAGCATGTCATCTCCTCCATGCTCCATGGCCAGTTCCCAGCCATCATGGCCAGTTCCTGGCTATGGGAGGCCTTGTCAATCCCTGGGAGAGTCTTGTATTTCCATGTTCACACAGCTTTTGTTATGTAGCGCCTCTGTAGAAAATTTGTCACCACCCCTCCCCTGCCCAGCCTAGCCCAGATCACCTTTCAAAGCAATGTCCAAACATTATGTCTCTTCTTAACCACCCATCAGGAGCAAATATTCAGTAAATATTAGCCATGGATACTACTGTCATTACTTCTTCAAGGTATTCTATGTAGGAGTCTTGGCTAAATATTCCCTATGGCATGTATCATTTCATTTAATCTTCCTACCCCGATGAAAGAGGTGCTATTGCCCTCATTTTACACACACACACACACACACACACACACACACACACACACACACACCACTGTCCATTTTAAAGGTTAAGTCATTTACTCAAGATCACACAGCTGTAAATAGTCAATCGTGATTTGAACTCAATCCACTTCTACTTCAAAGACCATAGGACCCTCCCCTCTACGGAATTTCCTCCAGCCCCCTCTCACCTCCCGGTACCATGCAAGCATCCGCTCTCTCACATAGGCTATTAGGCACTTGTTCCTTTCCCAACTAGTCTATAGCTACTTACAAGGCATGGATAATATATCTTCCAGATCTCAAACTCCTAGCAGATCCATGGCCTATACTGGTACACAATAAATCTGTGTGGCATGAAGTGCAGTTCCTAAATCAAGTGCCCTCTTTGGGTGTTGGTGAGGTAGACCATTCATTTATCTTGGGCTGTAACAACGATTTCACCTAGGCAAAGGAAGTGTGAGTTGCCGTTCTTAGTAGAGTCCAGAAGTGACGTGGAAGCCGGGGAAGTACTACCTGAGGGCAGAGGGCAAGGGTAGCTGATCTCCAGAATAATGGAGCCTGTGGAACCTCACATTCTCCGTGAAGTATAGGCATTGCCATACTCTCAGACTGAGAGCGTACCATAGATAAGATTTTCCATAAATGGTAAATCTGATATTATGTTTAATAGGAAGTTATAAGTACTCAAGTTTTCAAGTCATTCTCTCCTGGCCTTGATACATATCTGTGGGAGCTGGGACAAGTTTGTTAACTCTTAGCCTGTGTCCTCGTCAGGTGTGAAGGAACTGCTAAAGCCCAAAGTGGGTAAAGTGGAGGCTAGCTCCTCCTACATACAATGGCTGCTCTTTAGTAAAAGATTTAGTATCAGGAGGGTGGAAATTTGGAGAACCGAGTTAGTAGAGAAGCTAGGACTCCTCGTGTGGAAACCAAGGTCACTCCTGGGAAGGGTGAAACTGGTAACCCAGGACAGGGAAGTAGGCCCTGACAATGACCAGAGTAGGAAAGTCCTGAGTGAAAAAGGAGGCACATTTTGAGAATAAGTAAGTCAGTATGTGCTAAGAATTTCCTGAAGAGCTTGTATTAACACCATATATTTGTCTCTGGTGTTACCGTGTGCTGCTATACACATAAAGAGAAGAATCTAGTAAAAGAGAAATGAGCCAGGTTGCTGACAGGGAGGCTATAGCAATGAATCAGCTGAAAGAAAGCAACCACCTCTCTCCTGTTGGTAGAGAGGCCATGGTGCAGGGGCTCCAGTAGAGGAACGTGAGTCCTGCTTTTGCTGAAGGACTAGGGAGTTGACTCTCTGGAGGGGAGTGTATCTACACCAGGGCAGGGTGACTGGGAGCTTGCATGTTTTAGCACCCATCAGGTTGTGTTCTGGTAGTTGCCACCCAGATTCACGAAAGCATGGTCAAAAGAGGTCAGCTCTGTATCTTGTCCTGGTAGTAGAATCCCTGATTGGGATAGAGTTGGGTAGATGTTTGGTCTGGTTTTTTCCCCTGGTACAGCAGTATTTATAGAGAAAGTGATCTATAAACACTAGAGTTTATTTGGCTTAGGGTTCTGGCACTCTCATAGGAAGTGCAATATCAAGACAACAGAATATCTTGAGTCCACATACTGTAGATTCCATGGTAGGAAGCAAGAGGGCAGGACAGCCTAGCAACAGTGAGAGAGACAAAGTCACTTTTCTAACTAATGTACTCTTACAACAGCTACAACAGCTACCTTGATCCCATGGTAATAACACTAACCCACTTATTAGACCCCACCTCCACACCATTACACTGAGAATTGGTATTGGTTCCTACCACTTGAAATTTATGGAACACATTGGGCTATGATATGACAGCTGCTTTTTTTTTTTTTTAAGTTGTCCTCTGAAGAGAGGCTCCCAGTCCCCACAGGAAAGACCTTCAGTATTTGTCTTAGTCTCTTGTCCTGTTGCTCTGATAAAACAGTCTGACAAAATCAAGTTAAGGAGGTTAAGTCAGCTCATAGCTCCTGAACACAATCCATCATATTAGAGGAGGTAGCAGGACCTCAACAGAGCTGGCCATCTCACATCCATAGTCAGGAACAGAGAGTAATCAGTGCACCTGTCCTCAGCTCACATTTTCTACTCTACATAGTTCAGAATCCCCTGCGTAGGTAATTGTGCCACCCATAGTGGGCAGGTGTGAACACAATCATGATAACCTCCAAAAACCAACCTAATCTAGATAATCCCTCATTGAGATTCCCTTCCCCGGTGATCCTAGGTTGTGTTGAAATGATAATTAACATTAACCATGACAGGACCCTTTAAGAAAATGATCTTGGACAGCCAGAGTGGGCTGGTATAACTTCTCATAGACTCTTGGGACCGTCTCTGTGTTCCTAAGGAGTTTAAACAAGAAAAATAGAAAAAGGGATGCCTGTGCTCACTTGGGGAGGGGGCAGAAAGAAAGGGATGGAGGGATGGAGCTGTCTCAATCTCTCCCTAGGCTGGGGAAGACAGAAGGACTAGCAATAGATACCTGAGTCCCCAGAAGATAAATGGATTTTAAAGAAAAAAGAGGGGGGACGCTGAAGCCTGAGCTAGGGCAGGGTCCACTTGGGGCTCTTTCTGGGGCTGCTTCCTGCTGACATGTACTGTGAAAGATAATAAAAATCACTTCGTTAATATGAATGCTCATGTCCTCACCAAGTAATTAAAGAAGTTACAGGAGACATGTGCAACTGGATATGAAGAAGATACAGACATGCCCCACGAGAGAGCCTTAACCATGCTCACACATGCTCACTGTTTTCACACAGTGGTCCGACGAATATTTGTATCACCTTGATAAGGGAACACTGTTGGGTAAGTGTATACAGGCCTCTTAATATCTATTTTTGTCCGTGTTCGAGCCATCTTACACCCCAAGGAGACAATCACTAGACAATGAGCCAAGCATGAAGATAAGTACAGTGTGCTCAGTGGCAAACACTGCCTCCGAACAGAGCAATCAAGCTTTATTCATTTCTTTCTCAGCTCATTATGTTAACCTTTTATTATACAAACTGTCAATTCCTTTGCACAACGACAAAAAAAAATATTTGGAACAATTCACGAGATATGTTTACCACACCAGCTAGCAGGGGGAAAAAATGAGCTAAAAGGAATTTGCTAAAGAATATTCTCAGCTCTAGATGTTCATCGACAAATTCATCTTTTCAGCTCCTGGGCCTTGAGTGTGCTTTTTGGAAATGCAGTATGCTCTAGGCAACACAGAAGCAGGAAGTTTTTTTGTTTGTTTTGTTTTGTTTTTGTTTTTGTTTTTTTTAGACACAGGAATTGAAAGTTTGCATGTTGGTAAACAGCACACAGGGGAAAAGGTGCCTGGCCATGAGCTCTGAGCAACAGGTCTCAAACTCCTGTGGGGAAGATTCACTTGGGGAGTTTGATAAGCAATGTGGATCTCCAGACCTCATTCTCCAGATTCTGACTATGTTTGGGTTGGGGTCAGAGAATCCACAGGCTTAGTTAGCATCTCTGAAGATCCTGCCTTAAGAATCCTTGTGCTCACCTTGCTTCTGACTAGTCAGCTACTTACATTACCACATGCATATGTGGGCCCTTTGGGGAGACACAGGTATCTCTAGAGCAGTGGTTCTCAACCTGTGGGTTGTGCCCCTTTGGGGGATCAAACGACCTTTTCACAGGGGTGGCCTAAGACCATCAGAAAACACAGATGTTTACATTACAATTCATCACAGTAGCAAAATTATAGTTATGAAGTAGCAACAAAATTATTTTATGGTTGGGGGTCACCACAACATGAGGAACTGTGCTGTAGGATAGTCTGTATGTCAAATTGCTCTGATTGGTCAATAAATAAAACTCTGATTGGCCAGTGGCCAGGCAGGAAGTATAGGCGGGACTAACAGAGAGGAGAATTAAGAGAACAGGAAGCTGAGTGAGGGAGACACTGCCAGCCGCCGCCATAACAAACAGCATGTGAAGATGCTGGTAAGCCACAAGCCACGTGGCAAGGTATAGATTTATAGAAATGGATTAATTTAAGATATAAGGACAGTTAGCAAGAAGCCTGCCATGGCCATACAGTTTGTAAGCAATATAAGTCTCTGTGTTTACTTGGTTGGGTCTGAGCGACTGTGGGACTGGCGGGTGTCAGAGATTTGTCCTGACTGTGGGCCAGGCAGGAAAACTCTAGCTACATAACTGTATTAAAAGGTTGAGAACCATTGCACTAGAGGGTCATCTGGCCTTCAGTAGACTGGGAGACAGGGCTATCCCCATGAATACTGCCTAGAGGGTGATCCTGGGTGGTAAATTCAGTGTCTGATCACCCAGGGGTCAGAGCAAACTTGTGGAGTACATTTCAATGGACTATTGGCTTTCATTGCCTGTTGTTCCCCAGAGACAAACTTCTATGAGAGAATTTTTAAAGATGTTTATGCCTGAGCTGTGCCCTGGAGCAATCACCAGGATCAGGCAGTGGAATGAGGACGCTCCTGTCAACAAGGGATATGCAGTGAGGGTTAAGACCCACAGGCTCCTTCCTTTTTTCGCCTTCTGGGTTCTTTCTTTCTGGCCCTGAAGGGTGGAGACTCCTCTGAGAATTAAGCATTGGAACCACACAGCCTGGCTGCCCACATGCATGATGCTAACCATTCCACCGAACTGTGTTCTTTCTCAGGGCCCCTAAGTCCTCCTCTTCTCCTCTCTCATACACAAAATGCCCTTCTCCAGCACGGAGCCCCTCAGGGAAGATGCTGGTTGGAGGAGTCCTCAAGGGAAGCTGTGCTTGTCTACAGCCCTTCCATCAGTCTGTAAGTGACTGGTGATCCAATGGTCTTAGTCAAGGCCTGTGAGGCAAATCTGAGGGAGTTCATGCACAGGTTTATGGGGAAGCACTGTTAGGCAGAATAAGTGCCTGTGAGAGAATGAAGGCTGGAATACAGGAGGGCATGGATAGACGGGTGTGGAAGTCATCATGGAGACTCTGGAAGCAACCCTTTGCCATGGCCAATTCATGCAGTTCCTAGGAACATGCCTACCCTGAGGCCAAAAGCAGGTTTGTTGAGTTCCCTACATGGAATGGTAATTTAATGTTGGCTGGCTTTGGGAGGGGCCTTGACCTTTGATGAGGTAGTTCTCTTCCAGTTAATGGAAACTGAGGCAATACCCAGAGAAAGCTTCATGGGAAACTCATGAAAACATGTTGAGCAGGTGGAGGACGAGGTACCTCAATCTTTAATCACAATTTACCCATCACCCACCCCATTATCCATGACACTAGCCATGCCTCAAGGTTGTTTTTCTGTTTTGTTTTGCTTTGTTTTGTTGTTGTTGTTTTTTGGGAAGCTTGCAATGTGAAACTGACTAGCTATCTCAGGGAAGTGGGTGCCCTTGAGAGGCAACCTGGGATTGTTGTAAGACATCTTGGGCTTGGATTGAAATACTAGCACAGCCACTTCCTAAATTTAGGATTTTAGTCAAGCCTCTTAAAACCTCTTCATCTCAGTTGATTTATCTTTAACATAAATGAGTTCATTACCAAGTCACTGAGGTCTGAAGTTTCTGGTATGGATAATATCTGGGACATAGGGTGTATACCCCCCGTCTCTGCCCTGAGTGGGCTTTCCTGACCTGGTCTCTAATTTTGCATATGACTACAGGACCCTTGGACAGTACTGAGCCATTTCTATTCCATTCTTACAATGTCCTGGTAGCTGAGAATCTGAGAGCATTGGCCACATGTCTACTGGGAACATTGTTCACATTTGGCCCTGGACTGGAATTGCAGATTTCCACATTTCTTACTGCAAGATAAAGAAGTGCCTTGGCCTATTTTCCTTTAAAAAACAGGGAGCCTTGCAATATGAGAGAAGTATTATAATGTCACATAAAAATGCCAATGACCTACCACCATCCTCCTGGGTCTGAGGAAACCCCCGAGTCAGTGTGGAGGACTAAGAGGGAGGGCTGTGTTTCACTCACAGGGCATAAGTCTCCCAAATATTATCCATTAGGAGGCTGATTAGTAACTAGCCTTGGAGGAATGCTGTGAGCATACTGAGTGCAAAGTAAAAATGGGACTCAAACTAACACATCCACTATGGTTCCAACTCTCCATTATACTGGCTCGGAAAAATTCTAGAAGCACAAGGTGTCAAGATGTCACCGTAATTGCCTCTTCATAGTGAGACTGTGGTTGATCCCCACCCCCTACCCCTTTCTTTACCCATCTCTGCAATTGTACATTTCCCCACAATGAACAGGCACACAAAAAAGGAAAAAGCAGGAAATACATTCTCAGTGGGGGGGGGGGGGGGACGGGGGGGGGGGGGGGGGGATGACTCTCATGCCATCCCTCCCACAAGCTTCTCCCTAGACGACATTGCCACGCAGCGAGGAATGCAAAGCTGGGCATCCTTACCACTCACCAGAGTTCAAGTGTCTGGGTGCAGAGATAGAAGCAAAATACCCACTTGTGCTAATCACCGCCCTGAGCCAGGATGCTGGGTATTTTCTGGGGGCCACATTGTCAGTCGAGGGCTGCCCGCTGCGTGGGGTGGATTTCCCAGCCGCACAGGATAATTTTATCACCAAGGACAACATTTGCAGTTCTGCATGAGTGGCTCCCCTGGTGTGATAAAGAGAGGAGGCAACTGCTAGGAGACCAGGGCTGAGACAGAAAAGGCTGAGAAGTCTGGCACAAGATGTCACGGGGGAGTCGAAGCTGTATTTAGCACGGGGAGGTACTGAGAGTCAGGGTGGCACAGAAGGAGGTTTAGTGGGTGCTACCTGTCTTTGCAACACAGCCAGTGTGGTAGCCGTCCTCCCCCCTCCCCCCCTTAAAGGTTCTTGATCCTTGTCTTGGGACTTCGGGGACAAGTACTACGTTTCTGATTTCGTGTGTCTTTCTTGTGCACATTCATGTGTTATGTGTATGCATGCATGTATATAGAAACCAGGGGGTAATCTCAGTTGTTATTTTTCAAGAATTGTCCACCTTTTTGGGGGAGGGGTTTCTTGTTAGCTTTGGGATTCACTGAATCAGCTAGGCTGGCTGATGAGTGAACCCCAAGAATCGGCCTGTCTCTGCCTCCCTAGCACTATGATTACAGTCATATAGCCCCACACCCAGCTTCTTCTGTGGGTTCAGGGTAGCCAACTCTGGTCTTTATTTCTTTATGGCAAGCACTCCTCTGGCTGCTCTATTGCCCCAGCTCTCAAGTGTCTTTCCTGCATTGAATCCATTAGTGGTGGAACTCTTAGTAGAAAGCTGGGGCATTTTGGTGAACAAAAAGAACACTTTTAAGCTTGGGTAACTTTAGAGGTTGGAGGACATTCTGAGCTTCACCTGTCCTACACTTTATTTTACAGTAAGAGACATAAAATCCAGAGAGATTCATGAAAAGCCTGGGTCTGCCTGCCCGAATCCAGACCACAATTTTAAGCTACAGGTTGTTGAGACATGTTATGGGTTGAACTCAACATCCCTCCTCTTCCCCCACCTAAATAACTAAGACCATTCCCTGCAAGCTTAACCACAGTGCCTTAGCAGGTGACACCATTGGGAAAAGGGGGTCTTTGTAGAGGCAAACAAGTTAAAATGAGGTCACCAGACAGTCCAACATGATTGGCACGTCAGGAGACAGCTGTCATAGACTCGGGGACAAGTTGATGTGACTGAGAAAATGTCATGTAAAGGATAAGGTAGTGCTGTTGCAAATTCCTATTAAGGAGCCAGGAGCTGAGCCTGGAACACCCTTTCTAGAGACTTCAGAGGGAACAGGGGCTGTCAAAACCTGACCTCAGACTTCTGGCCTCCAAGTTTGGAGTGGTAAGTTCTGGCCACTTGAGCTCCTCACTCTGGAGCTTCCTTCCAGGCAACCAGGAGATTAACACAGGTTTCTCAGAGGAGGGATTTCTACCATTGATCCTCCGGAAGATGAAATCTCTCGATTCCAGTAATTCATTCCAGCTTGTGCTACACAATCATTAACAATTGGGGCTGGGAAAGACACAGATAAACTAAGTCATTCAGAAACTGAAATGTCTGACTTCAAGATCTCGGGGCTCACCACACCCTGGCCTTCATTAGTCAGGATCTACAGCCTCCCTGCCCATGGCAAGGACCTGTTTGGGATGTGTCATTACAACAGATCGGGGTTGCCTCTACCCTTTCCTCTCTCTTCATTTGACAGTGACTAAACGCAGTGCTCTACTCAGTACCAAGAAAGCAAGATTGTGGTTTGGTACAACTAGACAAAGGCAGACTATCACAGACCAAGAGACAAGAACAAATGGCTGCCTCTGGACACGGAGAAGGACTCAGCCCAGGATGTGACCCCCAAAACAGGATCGGACATTTTTTTTTTCCTATTGCTTCTTTAATTTCAAAGATGGATATTGTTCTGAGACCAGAATAAGCCCCTAAGTATCACTGACCAAGGAGTCCAAGCAGGCATGCTGGGCTCGATGACAGGCATAGAATGTGAAGGAGCAGAGGAGTGTAAGGAAGGAGGGCGGAATGTCCAACGGAAGCAATACAATTCCTGTCTCTATTTCAACTGAGTTTCTCACAGATCCTTTCTCTTTTGTCTGTAAGTTCTTCTTATTAACAGGAAATGAAAGACGGGAACACCTTGCTGTCAGAGTTACTTCCTGGTCAGGACAAATCTTACCCAAGAGTCTTCAGACCTCATTTTACATTCTCTCCTTCCTCGGTGTGCATATCACATCTCGACAAACAGCAGCCCACAAAGCAGTGAGGGGACCCTGGAATAGAAATTGCCTTTTCCCCAGACATCTCTCTTTCCAGGAAAATATCCTGAAATTCTAATCCGTTGATACATTGCCAAGCATAGTGATTTAGCTGGCAAAATGCCGTATCATGAATGCGGGGGAGAAAAATGATTGAAAAGCAATATGAAACTTGGACGTTTATCCCCACAGAGAGGCACCTTTGGAAAAGGCAGCACAGAATTCTCACAGCCTACTCCTAAGCCCAGATGGAGGGCTTTGGCATATAAAATGGAAGATGGCATAGATTAATCATTTAAATGTTTTTTTTTTTATCTTTTCTCAATCAGTGGAGTTGTTTCTTCACATCTTAACTGGAAGCACAAATTTAAAAATATTTTTTAAAAAAAAATGAGTTGCTCCAGTTAAAAAATGGGCAAACATCTCAAACACCCCCCCCCACACACAGAAGGTCTAGAAGTGGCCAATCCACACATGAAAAGATCATTACCATCAAAAGAGAAATGGGAACCCAAACTGTGATGAAATGCTACTTCTAGGATAATTCAGATAGCAGCCGCGAGCAGAAAAGAGACTGTTGTCAATTATTTGGAGAAATCAGAACATTGTGCTGTGATGGAGGACACGAAGGATGTGGAGCATGGCTCGGTAGAACAAAACCGGAGATATCGTATAACCTTGCAGTTCCACTTGTGGGTGCACACACGAAAGAGACGGGAGCAGGAGCACCGATAGATGTTTGAGTAGCCATGGCTGATAACAGCAGCATTTACAACACTCAACTATGAAGACAATCCGGGTGTCCACTGATGGCTGAAATGTGGCCTATACACACAATGGAATGGTTTACGCTGTCCAAGGCGGGAAATCTTGACGTGTGTCACCACATGGATGAATCTTGGAGACATTGTACTAAGTGGATAAGCCAGCCACAGAAAGGACAAACACTGTAAGACTCTACAAAGATGGGTACCGACAGAGGTCAGACTCCTGTTATGTGTATATTTGTAACCACAATAATATGCATATGTATTATACATACAGAACAATAACAATAATGATGAAGAGTTTCTCTGAAATTTTTTGTTTACTTATTTTGTGTGCATGTGTGTGCAGTATATGCATGTGGGGAGTGTGTGTGTTCCATTGGTTGGTTGTAGAGGACAACTTGCAAGAACTGTCCTCTCCTTCCCCTGTGTGGATTCCAAGGATCAAACTTACGAAGTGCCCACTGAAACATTTCTCTGGACCTGCTGTTTGGATTTTTACATAAATCTGTTTTTCTGTATTGGGGCTTCCAAAAAAGGTTTCCCCTGCCACACCCCTAGACACAGTCTCTCAAGTCCCTCAAAGGAATCTGAAAGAAATCAGGACTATGGCCGACAGATGTCTGACTTTAAGAACTTGGGGTTTATCACACACTGGTCTTGGGTAGCCAAGATCCCCAGCAGAGCTTTCCTGCCTGGGGCAAGTGCCTGTCTGAGATGTGCCATTAAAAGAAGTCAGGAGTTCCTGGTCCCTACCCTGTCCCTCTCCTTTGTCAAGTACACTAAATGTAGTATTTTGCTTTCCCAAGTTATAAAACAATATAAACAATGATAAGGAAACAACACTCCATTCTTAGGAATTCACTATGTAGAAGCTGGGGAGATTGCTCATTGTTTAAGTATACTTGCTGTTCTTTCAGAAGGTGTGGGTTTGATCCCCAGGCCTCCTACAGCAGCTAACAATAATTTATAACTCTAGTTTAAGGGTATCTGAAGTGGGCACTTCACAAATGTGGTGCACAGACATGCATGTGGCAAAACAATAATACACAGAAAATAAAAATAATCCTTAAACAAAAAAACAAATTCATTGTTGAATGTGACTCTAGCACAGTGGTTCACAACCTTCCAAATGCTGTGACCTTTTAATACAGTTCCTCATGTCGTGGTGACTCCCAGCCATAAAATTGTTTTCGTTGCTCCTTTATAACTGTGATTTTGCTACTGTTATGAATCGTAATGAACTGTTATGAATCTGTGCTTTCCGATGGTCATAGGCGACCCTTTTGAAAGGGTTGTTTGACCTCCAAAGGAGTCACGACCTACAGGTTGAGGACCACTGCTCTAAAGTGTATCAGAAGGCTCACCTGAGGATTTAAATAACCTAAATCTCAAATGCAAGTACATCATACTACTGAAAACCACCCACGGGTTTAATAGAGACAGTTTCTTCTTGAGTCTCTCAGCATTGACGTAAATGTGCCCAACGTGGATCACCAGGTCGATGGCAGCAAGGCCTATAAACAGATTGATCTTTTCCCCTTCAGGACTGGTATTGCTTAAAAGCTCCTTCCTTGTTGGTTCTTGAGATAAAATTGTCTCTGGACTATTGGACAGATGGTATTATCTCTGTGTGTCAACATTTTATGAGAAAGTGAAGATTCTAGAAAGTTTCATATCACAGAAGTTTTTGAAGGAATTAGTCTAAATAGATGACCCAAAGTTACCTGTGATTTATTTTAAGGAGATGATTTAATCTTATTTGCAAAGATTCAGTAGGATCTTGGCAGACTGAATTTGAATGCAGTTTGCAAACGGGTCCATTATGTAACAATGGCGACATAATGTTCTGATTTCCCAGTGGACAATGTTCCATTTCTGAAACCTCTCTTTAAAAATGTGTTGTTAAAAATCTAGTTGGGGTCTAAGGAGAATAATATGCAGATAATAAGATCTAACCTTGGTTAGCATGCAGGGATATTCCTTTTGAAATGGTCTATTAACTTCTTTTGTGAGGATGCTGGGTGTTCAGGGGTGGGGGCACCTACATATAAAGTCCATTAAATGGAACGAATGACCAGTGAGAACTTGAGTTTGGAGGGAATTGATTTAAATAAATGCATTTCAGGAATGGGTCTCAGTATATTTGTGGGATTTATCCTGAAATTTCTTTCTGTTTATTATCCATTCTTTCTCTTTTGGAATATGTATTTACACACTAACAGGATTAAAAAGTGTTGAAATGAGTCACATCATATGAGTGAGCTTCCAGGAGCAGGGAAGCCATGATGCCAGAAAAAAAAAAGCCATAGTTCCCCAGGGAAGGGAGGACTTTTAGAAAATGGGAAAGCCTATGGATAATGGGTAGGAAATTAGTTCTCCCAAATCAGTGCCAGGAGGTAGGTAAATTATGATATGTGCCCTCAGGGGGATAGTATGAAACCATTACATTTAATTTTTATTAAGAGTAAATTATGGCAAGTGCATGTAAAGCTTCATCACCATCAGACAATGCGTGTGTAGTTTTTATGTCAGTCAGGTGGAAGGAGAAAAAGCAAGGCAACCAGCACCCAGGGCTCACAAAACAAAGTCTGCAACGTCTGTTAGACATCACGATGGTCGATTATCTTGCCTTTGTTTGTTTGTAAAATTTCATCGTATGCCACTTCAGGATGACAGTCACTATTTTGTTTTCAAATTACTGGGACTGGAGATGTAGGTATCGAGCAAATAGATATTTTGAGTTTCAGAACACTTGAAAACATTTAAAGAGAGAGCTGGTTACTTTTATAAGTTTGCCTCTGTCGCTCAACTTTTCTATCAATGAAAAATAATTTTGTATGAGAATAGTTTTTTTAAGATTTATTTATTATTTTATTTCTATGTGTGTGAGTATGCCACAAGTGTGTGCCCAGGGAGGCCAGAAAAGGGAGTCAGAGCCTCAGGAGCCAGGGTTATAAGCACCTGAAGTGGGTGCTGGGAACAAAATCTTAGTCTACTAGAAGAGCAGGAAGTGCTCTCCCACCCCAGGAATAAATCTCAATGGACATTTTTATGAATCAACTTTAGCTGTACCTTGTAAATAATTGTATATTTAAATATCGAAACACTATATAGCCATCATGCACACACACACACACACACACACACACACACACACACACACACACTCCCCTGCATATCTATACAACAATTAACAATGATAGGAACTGTTTATAGTATAATGTAGAGAAAAAGAAAAAAGATTGTATAGATAGCACAAACTAAATAATTCTGTTTGAAAAATAAAAATAAAATCAGGGAGATCCATGAATTCAATTTTATATAGAGAAAGAAGATTAGCTGGGAATCTTTCAGAAAGTAAAAACTGCTCAACTCTGAATGGTGTTGTTATGAGAAATTTATTCTACAGATTTTTCTGTAGTTTTTCAAGTTATCCATAAAATTGAAAATTCAAAGTATCCTTAAAATTTTAAATGCAACAAACTTAGTCTAAGTTTAAAATTCTAACCTAATTGAAAGTTTTAAATTTTTCACTGGGGTGAAAAATAGGTGATTCCACAAAATTAAATGCTGGACTGTCATGTAAAGTCATGATTCCACTTCTGAGTAGAGACCCAAGAAAGGCTAGAAGCAGTGACTCAAACAGATGTCTGTCCACATGTTTGGAGTAGCATTATTCAAACAGCCAATGAAACACGAGACACAAATGTCTACCTGTGAGTGGATGGTAAGCAAAATATGTATCGTCTGTTCGGCCTTAAGAAGGAAGAGAGTTCTGACACCTGGGGAGACCCTGAAAACATTCTATTACCTGAATCAAGAAAGTCGTTCAAAGGAAAGTTCTGTATAATTTCTTTTATTGCAGTCAAAGTCAAAGACAGAAAATGGAATGGAGGTTGACAAGAGCTGGAAGAAAGGAATGGAGAGTTAACGTTTCCTGGACAGTTTTGCTAAATGAAATGAATTCTGAAGATGAATGATGATGATGTTTGCACAGTGAGAGTGTTCTCAAAATGCCACTAAACTGTGCACTTAATCATGGTTAACACGGCAAGTTTAAGGTTATGAATATTTTATCACAATTAAAAAAACATTTTTACATAATAAAAGTTAAAGTCCAGATAACACCGGGGGCCTAGATGAGTTGATAGTGACAAAGTTGCAAGGTGGCGTGCCAATCACTGAGAGGTTTGACAGCTGGATGGGATGCTGAGGAGGAGCCCTGGGGACAGCTGAGCTGCAGGGCCAATGATACAGTGAAGTTGAGGATGCATAGAGCCACAGAGCAGAAGAAAGCTGAAGATGCTGACGGTGTCCTAGGCTTACACTTTGATGGCTAAGATGGTCACTGTTGTCAGTTTGACAGGCTCTAGACTCACATGGAGGATGGGCGTCTGAATGAGCCAAGGGAGGAGTATCCTGACAATCTTAATCTTGAGTTGGGATGACCCACTGTGGGTAGCACTTCCCTATTTGGCACCACTGACTGCATAGAGAAGGGGAACTGGGAAACACTATGCATTCATCATTCTCTGTTCCCAATTGTTGAGTCAATACAACAGCGGCTTAAGCTCTTGTCTACCTGACTTCACCATTGTGATGGACTGAGCCTTTGAAATGTGAGCCAAGAAATCCCTTTCTTTTCTGAGTTGCTCTTGTCAGAGTATCTTATCACAGGACCAGGAAAGAGAATAAGACAACGGCTCAAGAGATAACAACTAAGAGAAGTGACTTGTCCAGCATCCCAGGGATGGCACGGATGACCAAGATCCCTACCTCATGGCCCTTTCTTTCACAATATGCCAACATTATATATCATAAAGGACAAGCAAGACAGAAGAAGGCATCACAGGGGCGGAGGAGAAAGTGGAGAGAAATGGGAGGCAGGCAGAGCCTGCAGCCAGGACAGATCATAGCTGCAGACAAGAACAAACGTTTAAACAAGGCCCTGAGTCTGCATTGAACTTTTGACAATTATGGTTTGTCAGCATGGTAACTGATTCATAATTATTTTATGGGAGTTTAGCAACTCTCTGTGAAACTGGCGCAGAGCAGTTGCAGAGCTGTTAATCCTGGATGTTTATTACCCACCATTCAATAAATAGCTTAATAAATCTAAAGAAGTCCAATTTATGGGGATGGTTATGGCATGCTATTCAAATTTCAAGCAATTACAATAAAACCGTGTCTATTGAGGGTAAAGCACCCCCCCCCCCCAATCTAATACAAGGGAATGGCTGAAACTTGACATCCCTTGGAGCTATTCTTTGTTTCTCGTCTAGGCCATAGGGGGCCAGAGGCTGTCTTTAGGTTGTTGTCTATCCAGAAGATGGAGGCAACACAGCTTATCATTTCCATTCCGTCTAAGGATTCAGGAGTCTGGAGACAGTGGCATCTCAAGACTCACCAAGGACGCAATGAGGTTGATGCCACAGCTCAGCTTGCTTAGGCACTGGGCCTGTTCTAAAGAGTAAATGGAATGAGTTGGGAAGAACCAGGAAGCAGTTGAGTTTTTACAGCTTCTTTGGAAGTCACAGATTTCTTTGCTTGATATCAGGAGTTCAATGCCCCTGCAGATGGCGGTAGAGTCAGAAGTAGAAAAATCATGTATGTACCCCTGTCTCTCCTCCCTTCTCTTTCTCTCTTCCTTTTCCCTTTCCTCATTCCCTCTCCCCCATTCCCCTTCTCTCAATGGCATCGCCCCTTAGAACAGGGGCTTCTTCCACTTCCTGACACTTTGTCTTCCTACCGAGAGACAACTGGTTGACAAAATGATGCCAGTGAATAGCTTCTGAGAGGGAGAGTAGAGTGGAGAGGCACTGGGCTGAAGGATAGCTGCTCTAGTTGCAGCCTTGGCTCATCCTTACTATGTGGCCTCTGATATGTCATTTCAACTCTTGTGCCTCAGTTTCCCCTTTGCATTTTACAGCTCAATGAAGAGGAACAGAAGGGAAACGGAGGCGGGGGTAGGGGAAAGAGATTTGCAGAAGAGAGTCCCTGTCTGAACTGGAGGACTGTCTCCACATCTCCAGTCCATGGGAAGGCTGTCTCCACATCACCTCTCCATGGGAGGACCATCTCCATGTCATCAAAAGGTAGAAAGCCAAATCCACCCTCTTCCAGCTCAAATGTTTATAGAGAATTTACTGACACTCTATGAAGCCCAGTGTTCAAAACTTTGTATAAGCAAGACACAGGGACCCCCACTTAAGAGTTCAAATCTATCCAAAAGATACATATTCAAATAATCACAGGGAAAATGCTAAATTGACATTTTGAAGAAAGTGCTTTAGGTACACAGGGAAGGAAAGACACCTGTTTTTGGAGTTGGTTAGGATGTATTTATATCAACCATCATGGGGAATCCATATGTGAATTTGACCTTAAAGGATGGTGATTTGACAGTCACACCTGAGGGACCAGGGGTAGGACATCCCAGAGCAAGTGTCTAGCTTAGACAAAAGGACTAAAAGTGTTCTCACTCATTTACTATGCACTAGAGGTGCAGGAGCACCAGGGCTGCAGCAGACAGAGTCTCTGATGCTACAGACCTGGGATTAGGAAATGCAGACAGCCTGAAGCACAAGGTACAGTCTGGGGAGACATTGGAAATGAACTTGAAAAGATACAAGCCCTAAAAAAGGCTTCCTCGATGAAGGCCGAGAGCTACCCTTACCTGTGAGTATAAGGACATGTATTTAGAATGCAGTCAAAATTACAACGGTTTAGGAAAGTGGCAACAGCAGGTTCTCCTCTAAGATCCATGACCTCCCTGGCTGTGAGTGATTGGTTAGGTTTACAGCACTAGGCAGACATTCCCTCCTATTGAGTGGGGCGTAAGTCCAATTAGACAGTCCCCAAGATTTAAGCTCTACTATTGCACTCTTGGGGTCATCTTGCTGTGACTGGTAGTCATTGTGGTTCATAGGCTTTACAGCTGGGCAGGACTACTGGTTGCTTTTCTCTCTTGGAAGCTTGCACAACACCTTCCAAGACTATGAGAGCTGTTCTACTGGGTCAGTCCCACCTTGATTTCTCTAAACTAACTCTCTCTCTCT
This sequence comes from Peromyscus melanophrys, assembly GCA_902168415.1. NCBI lineage: Eukaryota > Metazoa > Chordata > Mammalia > Rodentia > Cricetidae > Peromyscus > Peromyscus melanophrys. Next base: position 6,079 of record CABHPR010148324.1, on the reverse strand, counting down.
CTCTCTCTCTCTCTCTCTCTCTCTCTCTCTCTCTCTGTGTGTGTGTGTGTGTGTGTGTGTGTGATCTTCACAGAGTCTTACCTTCCAGTTTTGAGAGACAACCAAGAGCCACATCAACAGCTTATATTGTTTTGGGAGGCCATTATACACATCCATCACCAGTCAAAATATTAAGAGAAACTGACTGTGGGGTGCCCACCCCGACTGATATATCTATCACCTAGTCTGTGCCTAGAGCACAGGGAGCATCATGAAAGAGAGGGTGAAAAGATTCTAAGAACCAGAGGACGAGGACACCTGCTAGGAAATAGTGTCTTTTACATATGACAGGGAAGAAACACTAATCTCAGCAATATGGTTGGTGGAACAAGAGCAGCACATTGACAACACCAGCGGACATGCCACATGGAAAGGGAGAGTCTCCCAGGGCCTCAATTCTACCTGAAGGGGTGCAGCCAATCAATGGCTGCTGACAGAGGGAGATCGCATTTCCTCCAGGGTTCTCCAATCCCAAGTGGTCAGTCCTAAACCCATGTGCACATGCTAGCAACACTAAGGGGATTCAGCAGATCATATTTATATATACAAATGTGTGTATGTATATATAATGTATATATATATGTATATATATACACATATGAGACGATCACTAGAGAGGAAGAGGTCATGAACTTGAGAGGGAATAGAGGGGAAAACATCAAGAGTTGGAGGTGGGAGAGAGAGGGGTGGAATGGTGTAAATATAATATTCACATATGAAATCTCGAAAAAATGAAAAATTGAAACAAAAAAATGATCCAAGCCCAACCTATTTTGGAGGGTCTTAACTTCAGACTAAGGCAATTGTATTATCTCCCTTGGGTAACAGGTACCAAGGAGCTGACAAAGAAGTTTTAATGTGGGAAGCATGCCAGCTTTATGTTTTAGAACTAAAACCAAGACTACATTAGATGGCAGGATACTGGATGCTGAGCAGCAATCAGAATGTTAGTCTGCAATCTAAGAAAAACCATGAGAACAGATTTGGGACTCTCTCCATGGAAATGAGGCCAGGTAGAGAAACATGAAAGGTATTTCAGAGACACGAACAAGACTTGGTGACGTGAGCACTGAGCAACACAGAAGCGGAGATGATTCCAATCCGATGACTCGGGGGAATATTTACACCACTCTCAAAGATGGAGAAGCCAGTGGGCGGGCTTTAAAGAAAAGATGTGAATCTGAGCCACGTGTGAGAGCGGCAGTCAAGTTAATAGTTACTAACATGGAATTCATACAGGAAACGGGTGCTGGGGTTAGTGACTAGAGATCCTTCCATCTAAAACTTTACATGGAAAACCATGGGAATCGGTGAAGCTACTCAGAAAAGAAAACAAGAAAGATGACTAAACCAACCAAGAAAATCCTCACAGAATGGAGGATTAATTAAAGAAATTTAGAATATGCCCTCAGGGAGAATGTGCCAGAATCGGGGAGGAAAAAAAAATAAAAGAAATAAAAAAAAAAAAAAGAAGACACTGCTTGGAGTCTGCTCAGATTCAGGGAGGAGAAAGCTTTTAAGTCACCAATAGGAGGCTGTGGGACCGAGTCATTTTGTTGATGTGCTAGAAGCAGATAACACTAGACAGATGTTTGTGAATGCTCCAAGTCCAAGGTAGAGAAAGAAGGCATACAAACAGGAAGCAGTCCAGTCAAGAAATTTATCACTCAATATTATGGTCATTATAACCATTTATTATTTACTAATTTAATAACGTCCTTTCTTACTTCTTTGTCTATTCTAGGCACTTGGCTCAAGCATTCCTGCAGGGACCGGTAACATAGATATTTTGCTTTTGAGGTAGTCATCACTGGGACGCAGGCAATCGGGGAGTGCATAATGGTTCCAGTGTGGCACAGAGGAAGAAGATTTTGTTCTACCGGGTAGAGAAGTGGCAGAAACTTCTGACAAGGCACCGTTCATCTGGGATTTCAAAGATTAGAAGATGCTTGCTGGGAGGAAGCAGGTAGGAATCATTTCACACAGAATAAACAGGACATAATAAAATGAAGCTGCCAGGAAGAATGTATTCAGGGCATGATGAGCCAATTGGCATCTGCGGGTCATGGAGCATGTAGTGAGTATCAACTAGTAGAGCAAAAAGACAGAGATGAGAACATAAATGGCTTCAGATACCATGCTTAGGCTGAGAACTTGGCCTTGGTCTCATAGGAGAGAGAAGAGGCCTAGCAAGGAAGACATGGGGCTCTAAATATATTTTTTGATTTCAACCGTCCTATTTATTGATTTCTTCAATCCACTTGGTTTATGTCACTGTTATTTTTCTAGGTTAAGATGAGCATTGAGTTCTTTTATTTTTCATTATCTTTCTTTAATAATTAAATATGGCCTTTCTAGTGATGCTGTATTTGTATGAGTTGTTATATTTTTTTCATTGGCATCTAGGTAATAAATTATCTCTTTTTAATTTCCTCTGAAATCAGTCAAATGGAAATTTAAAAAATAGAAGGCATACACAAATCCAAAATTTTATTCTTTGAGAAAGAATAATAAAATGTATACACCCTTTGCAAGCCTAATTAATGTAAAAGAGAGCATAAAATACACAAGATTAAAAATGGAAAAGGAGTCATATCATATTTACATGCTTGAGTTAGAGAATAGAAGAATGTGAAACCTGAGAGGAAATGAATGAATTCCACTTAAGGAAACATCCACTACAATCTATTTAAGAAGAAATAAGGAAATGAATACCCCAACTTGATCAATTATTAGAGAAACTGATACTCATTAGTGGGCTACTATTGGGAAAATCACCAGTCTTCCAAGCTGAGTTTTAGAAAACTCAACAGTAGCAATTCCAATGCAATCTAATCATCCTAAACAATAAGAGGAAATAGAAGCCTTCTGAGTAATTTTAGTAACAAAGTCAGCAAGAACTGCAAAGGAGAATTACATGTGCCAACATCACTTATGGATGCGGGTGCTACTGCTGTTTCAGTGGAAACATCCTCCACAGACTCAGATCTTTGAACACTGGGTCCCTAGCTATTGTCACTGCTTGGGAAGTTGGTAGGGGTTTTAGCAGCTTCACTAGAGGACGCGGGTCACCTCCTGGTCACCCTCTGCTTCCGAGTGTGGGTGCAATGTGACCAAGCCTGCCTCCTGGTCCTGCCACCCTGTTTCCCTTCCTGCTGCATGTTCTCCCTACCATGATGGGTTGTATCCTCTGGAACCATAGGCCAAAATAAACCCTTTCTCCCTTACATTGCTCTTGTCATGGTGTTTTATCAAAGCAATGAGAAAGTAACGAGGGTAGGTACAAAATGAAATATTGGCAAATAAAACAATGATCTAAAGAATAGTTTATTAGGGGCAATCCTTTTTTAATTAAATGATATGTGTTATTGCACGTCTGCATGCATGTGTGTATGCAGGTGGAGGCTAGAGGACAACTTGGTGACGTTGGTTCTCTCCTTCTACCTGTGTGTGTGGGCTCCAGGGTTTGAACTCAAGTCCCCAGACTTGTTCAGCAAGTGCCTTTATGCACTGAGCCACATCACCAGCCTGCTTAAGCAGATTTGATGCTAGTTGCTGCTCAATAAAGAAAAATGTATCCAAATAGTCACTATGCCATAAATACTATTATATCAACATGCACCAATTAGATCAATAAATGGAACATGAATATGCATGTGTGTATATACATATTTTAGATGTATTATATCTACAGATTGCATATTGACACATGATTGTCTATAACATGATATTAATGTGAATAATATAGCTATATAAATCGAGGGGATAATGGTCTAAGGCTGGGAACGATTTACTAATGAAAAAATATCTAGAATGAAAACAAAATGCATGTGTATTTAACTACATATAAATCAGAATAAACTTTAATATGAAAATACAAATTCAATGTTTTCTCTTAAAGAAAAGGGTACAAGAAAAATGTTAGAGAAAACGGCATATCAAAAATAAATTTTTAATGATTTATTTATTTTTATGTTATGCGCATTTGTGTTTTGCCTGCATGGATGTCTGTGTGACAGTGTCAGCTCCCCTGGAACTGGAGTTATAGACAGTGGTGAGCTGCCATGTGGGTGCTGGGAACTGAACCTGGGTCCTCTGGAAGAGCCGCAGCCAGTGCTTTTAACCACTGAGCCATTTCTCTAGCCCTGTCATCTCTCCAGTCCCAGAATAAACTTTTGTAGAACTCTCAAACTTAACCAAATCTTTATAAAAACCCAAAGCGCACTTATCCAAAAAAATGGGTAAGATTGTATAAGAACTGTGACATTCCAACATTTCTACTCTTCCAGCTCTGCAGTAGACACAAAAACAAACATTCCTCATTCACTCTGAAAACCAGCAGTCTTGCGGCCAGCGGGACAACGGTTTGGAAATCACTAAAAATAGAAATAAAGAGTACCAAGGGAATTAAGACAGTATACTAGAAAATAGCCATTTAGCCCAAAATGGGACAGTGACAGAGGAGTAGAGTAGCAGAAAAGACATACGATATATACAGAGCAGAGAGCATAATGGGGGCCATAAATCACACCTCATTAGTCATACTAAATGCAAACACATTGAACATTAACAGTAAATTATTAAACTCTGAACAAAAGGAGGAGATTGACAGGATAGATTTTTAAAATAGTCTTCTCATATGCGGCCTATGAGAAATACATTTTAAATTCAGAAGACAAAAGTAGGTTGAAAAATCAAGTATAAAGAAGCTGTGTTCTGCAAACAGAGTTTGAGTGGATTACAAGTATCAGAAAAAGTGGACTTTAAAGATAAAAATTATTACTGGACCTTAGAAGGAAATCAAAATAAATACACATATACTGTAGATGAATTTCTAAGCGGTCTTATTAAATAAAAAAACCACGGAGCCAGAAATAGGGGTGAAAATCTGACAGAGATCAGAGGAATCGGAACAGCCACCAGCTAAACTTACCTCACCACACCGCAGCTTCCGAAGTGTTACTTCCTTATTTCTTCTTAAATAGACTGTAGTGGATGTTTCCTTAAGTGGAATTCATTCATTTCCTCTCAGGTTTCACATTCTTCTATTCTCTAACTCAAGCACGTAAATATATTACTCCTTTTCCCTTTTTAATCTTGTATATTTTATACTCTCTTTTACATTAATTAGGCTTGCAAAGGGTGTATAGATTTTATTATTCTTTCTCAAAGAATGAAACACTGGATTTGTTTATGTCTTCTATTTTTTAAATTTCCATTTGACTGATTTCAGAGGAAATTAAAAAGATTTTATTACCTAGATGCCAATGAAAAAATATAACAACTCATACAAATACAGCATCACTAGAAAGGCCATATTTAATTATTAAAGAAAGATAATAAAAATAAAAGAACTCAATGTTCATCTTAAGCTAGAAAAATTGCCTTGCTGTTCTGCCCTCTCATTGGCTCTTAGCCCAGTTACCTCACTTCCTTGTCACTGCCTGTCTGTACAGACCTCCAGGTCTCTATGGTTGATACTGGGATTAAAGACATGTGTCACCATGCTTGGCTCTGTTCCCTAATATGGCCTTGAACACGCAGAGACCCTGCCTACCAAGTGATCGGATTAAGGGCGTGTGTTACCACTGCCTGACTTCTATGTTTACTTAAAATGGCTTGCTATTTCCTCTAATCTCCAGGCAAACTTTATTTATTAACATACAAATAAAATATCACATTTCAGCACAAATAAAATATCACCGCAATATACTTTACAACTAAATGCCCAAACAGATGAAGTAAAATACATAATGACCACTGATAACATAACTTGGAGTCTCTGCCCTACTTTGAGCCATGGATAGCAAAACTAGGAAACAAAACCAGCTAGACATACCTAACAGACACCCACAGAACATTTTGCCCAATACACCCAGAATACACTTTCTTCTCAAATATACATGGAGCATTCCTCAGGGTCGACAATAGGTAAGACCATAAGACAAGCCTCAATTAACTTCACTTAAAAGGTTGACACCATGTAAATTATGTTCTCTATCTATAATGGAAGGAAATTAAAAACCATCGGGGGAAAAAA
>CABHPR010148323.1:0-29208 GCA_902168415.1 Peromyscus melanophrys | reverse complement strand
TTTGTTTGTTTGTTTGTTTGTTTGTTTGTGGGTTTTTGTTTTTTTTTTTTTTTTTGAGACAGGATTTCTCTGTGTAGTTTTGGTGCCTGTCCTGAATCTCGCTCTGTAGACCAGGCTGGCCTCGAACTCACAGAGATCCGCCTGGCTCTGCCTCCCGAGTGCAGGGATTAAAGGCGTGTGCCACTGCTGCCCAGCTTATTGCAGGTTTAAAAAATTAGTTATCTCTCTATGTTGTGTGTGTGTGTGTGAGTGTGGATGCACACATTGTGCACGTGGAGGTTGAAGGATAACCTCAGGTTTCCATCCTTAATTTCCACCATGTTTGAGTAACAGCCTCTTGTGTTTGCTGCTGCCTATGCTGGGCTAGCTGGCCTGAGAGCATCCAGGGATTCGCCTGTCTCTGCCCTATCTCACTGTAGGACTCCTGGGATTGTGGACCCATGCTATATCTCTGGTGTTACAGGAGTCCTGAGGATCTTAACCTGGGACGTTACTATTGCAAAGCAAGCTCTTTACCCACCTGAGCCATCTCACCAGCCCTCCTGCAAATATTTTCTCCAACCTCTCAAAAGGGTCTTATTTTTTTATTGTAATTAGAACATTTAACATAAGATAATTACTTGTACAATATAGTATTGCTATTTATATGCACTGTGTTGCACAGATCTCTAGAATTTATTCATCTCTAGAATATACTCATCAATATGTTAGTCCTTATAGAAAGGTTCTGTATTTGTCGCTCACTCTGGGACAGTACTACTTTCTTGAATGGGACTCCAGCCCCAAAGAAAGGAATGCAGGATCTCCTCATTGGGACCTGCCACTCATAAGAGACTCAGAGAGCACAAAGATAGATGTCTCCCTGAACTGTCCTGAGAGGAGCAGAAGGTGAGAGACTGTCCCAGTAACAGGTAGAAAGCCTACTTGGCTGTTCCTCATCACTTCTACTTGCCTCTATTGATGACTGTCTGGCCCAGACCACCACAAACTCTTCTGCATCACCAGGTTAGTCTCCTGGCTGCTCTCCCCACTCCTGCCGATACTTCACGTCTGACTGTTCTCAAAACAGCAGCCAGAGTGATGTAAAAAACTAAAATTAGATCATGTCACTCACCCCCTAAATACTGCAGTGGTTTCTAATCATAGAGCAAAAGCCAAAGTCTTCTCAATAGCTTGTAAGATCCCGCATTACTTTTCTCCATGGTGTGGTCCATTACCTGAGAACAGCAGCCTAGAGGAGGAAGGATTCACCTCAGCTTTCAGTTCAGGAGATGCACTCCACTGTGGCACGGAAGGCATTGTGGCAGGAATGCGAGGCTGCCAGCCACATCAATGGCCATAGTCAAGACACGCAGAGAGAAGAGTGCTGGTACTCAGGTCATGACGTTATCCTTTTTATTCCATCAGCTATCCCCGTCCAAGGGAAGTTGCTACAGGCTTTCTGGGTGGGTCTTCCCCACCTCAGTTAACCCAATATAGAATTAGCTTGTGGACACGCCTAGAGATTTATCTCCTGGGTGGTCCTAGGTCCTATCAAGTATAATCAGTATGAGCTAGTACAAATCCTACATCATTTGCCAACCCTGTCTTCTTCCTTTTATCCCCAACTGTTCTCCTGCCCCCGTGCTTTGCCCAGCATTACTGATACCTTCTGTCTTTATCCAACACATCCATCATACCCCCTTCCTCCTAGTTACTCTTCTCTTTGCCAGGGATGCAGGTGCCCGTCCCTGTCACAGGCGTCAGTCCCAAACTTCTTTGAGGTCTTTATTCCCATATCATTTGCTGTAGCTACAAATATATTCTCCTTCCTATAAAACAAAGTTAAAACAAGCACAAAACCCTATCATTTGCCCTGATTCACCTTATTTCATAGAATCTATCGCATCTAACATATTACATATTTTACTTGTTAATGTGATTACTATCTCCTCACACTAATATTATTTTCTTTTGTGTTCAACGCTGTTGTCTCCAGGACTTACTTGGTGTTCACTAACCATTGCATCATCAAAGAATGAAAGGATTATATAAGAGAAGTTATGATGACTGATGCCACGATCTTCTAGTTTTTGCTGTTTTTATTATCTAATGACAGCAGGACAAGAAATGAGTTAAGGGAAGGAAAAAATCATGAAGCCAGAGAAATGTGGGAGAACTCATCTGTCTTCAGCAGATAATTTTTGGATGGATGAAGGAGATGTACTAGAGACAGATGTTACACTTATTTGAACATCAGTCCCCAAACCTGGGTTAATAAAATAAGCTCTCTCTCATATTATCCTAGACACTAACCCCAGCTCCTTTTCTTTTCCCTGCTTTCCTTGATTGATTCCTTAATTCAATATCAATTTATCAAGAACCAGATATGATCTAGGCAAAGCTCTGGGTCTACATCTGTGAGCATGGAAAATAGATTCCCTGTCCTCATAAAGTATAGAGGAGAGAGAGAGAATTTACAATAGATTTTAAAGATCTATTTATTTTCATTTTATGTGTAGGAGTGTTTTGCCTGCATGTATGTAGTGCACTACATGCATGCTTTCTGAGGTCAGATAAGGGCATCAGATCCCCTGGAACTGGAGTTACAGATGGCTGTGAGCCATTATGTGGGTGTTGGGAACTGAACCTGGGCACTCTGTAAGAACAGCAAGTGCTGTGCTCTTAAACACTGAACTATCTCACCAACCCTAAGAATAAAATTTGTTGTTGTTTTTCAAGACAGGGTTTCTCTGTGTAGCCTTGGCTATCCTAGAAACTCATTCTGTAGACAAGGCTGGCCTCGCACTCAGAGATGACCTACCCCTGCCTCCGCCTCTTGAGTGTCAGGATTGAAGTGTGTCCACCATGCCTGGCTCAGAGTGTTCTTTCTTTTTTTGGTTTTGGTTTTGGTTTGGTTTTTTCAAGACAGACTTTCTCTGTGTAACTCAGGCTGTCCTGGAACTCGATCCAGCTTCAGACTCACAGAGATCTGCCTGCCTCTGCCTCCCAAGTGCTAGGGTCAAACGTGTGTGCTACCACACCCCGATAAGAATACAACTTTTGATTCCAGTAAATATTATGAAGTACATACATAAGCAGCTAGAAGATTGGAGAGAGCTTGACAATCATGGAGGACCTCTCTGAGGGGAAAAAAAATTGAGCTGGGTCCAGAACACTGAGAAGGAGTCTGTCTCACAAAGAGCAGAAGGAAAACCCAGTCCTGAGTCTGGAAAGCACTGATTGGATTTATTTAAAGAACAGGAAGCAAGCCAGTGTGGCTGAGTGGAAGGAGCTGGGGGAGGGGAATTGGAGGAGTCACAAGTTTCATAAATGGGAGGGGTGTCCCTGCCCACAGTCTCCAAAGGGTACCCTCCTTAAGTTGTATGGCACATAGCCAGGATAAGAATTTTTTTCTGTTTTTCTGAGCAAAATTTCAATTCAACACACACACACACACACACACACACACACACACACACACACACACATTCAGAGCTGATCATGTATCAGTCAATCCTGCTCAAAACAGAATCAATGAGTTATTTGTGATGTAGATGCTAAGTCCCCTGTTTCATTGGCTCTCTCCATCCTCTCTCCTCTTGGCCCCTCCCCTTCCAAGTTTCCTGGTCCAGTGTGAGCCCACTGTTGGCAGCTGCCCCACTTGCCACCTCCTGAGCCCACCCCTCAGCAGCTGCTCTGCCTAGGGAGGAGGAAAGGAGACAATTAGAGGAAGACTGGAGGCAAGGAGCTAAGGGAGCCCAGGAGGTCTCACCTGGGTGTGGATGATCACAGGCGACCGCAGAGCTGGAGACCATGTTCTAAACGGGCCAGGCAGTTGCTTGTCAAGATCTTCAGGGCCAGAGCACTTCAGGAAAGAAGATGCTGTTAGGGTCGGGGCGAGAGGGACCGCAGCATGATTGAAAGGTGCCACCTGTCAGATCTTCAGGGGAAATTTGAGCCTCCCAGTCTAAGAGAAAGTGTTGTACCAACAGGGCGGTAAACAATGCTCTTCCTGGGCTTCTAGAAGTGGGGGGGGGGGGGGGAGGGGGGGTGAAAGCAAGGAGGCGGGACTATGAGCTGGGGGCTCAAAGCTACCAGAACTTAAAGGACGATGGGAGTAAGGCTACTCAGCTAGAACGAGGCAGGAGCTCCCAAGCTGCAGGCAGAACCCCACAGGTAGGAAAAACCCTGGGCCCTTTTCAAATTACTCCAGCCCCTACTCTTCCTTCCAAAAGCCGGATCTTCTAACAAGGACCCTACAATGAAAGAAATTCAGGCTGCTTCCTAATTCTCTCCACTATATCAACTGTTTTTAGCTGCCTAAAGGAGTTGGGTAAAACGAGGCCAGGTACAGAGTAGCCTGCAAGTGGCCAACTATGAAGAAGGCCTCGGGGGGACAGGTGGAGGTCTGGGGGGGCTTGGGATGCAATGGCCTCTCCAAGAAAAGGCTGAGTGGTAAAGTAGGGGCCTCAGAACTACTGGGAGAGGGACTGGGCAGTAGGAGGAGATAGAGGCATCACAGAAACAGCGAGCATCACTCACACTATTGAAGGCTCGGAACTTGGGTTTTCCTTCTGGATTGGGGGAGCCGAACTGGACACAAGATAGGGGTAATAGTTGGGGTTCAGGAGGACGAGGGAAGAAGGAAGCAGGGAGTAAAGCTAGGAAGGAGTGATGAAGAAAGCTTTGGTGAAGGGTCTAGTGTGCACTTACACGAGAGAGAAACTGCTCAGCCTTATTGAGTGGCTCCTCACCACAGGTGCGATGACCACTCTTCTGAGCTGGTACTGTTGAAGGGACACTGGGCTGAGGGTCTAGTGGGAAAAGTATCCTCAGTCCATGCTCTAACCCGGGACTCAGGAGACCTAGCTTCCAGATGTGGTTTGACCTATTTAATTCTCCTACGACTTTAGTCTCAAGAACTATAATCCCTAAACCAGACTCCTAAATTTTAAAAGGGGGCTAGTTCCACCCTTCTGAGGGGACCATCAAGGAGTGATTAAGGTAAAGCAGAGCACTTCAGTGTAAGCTGTAAACTGCCATAGCATCATGAGCACTGGGGGAGGAGAGCTAGCCTCACTCCTCAGAATTCAGAGCTTCTTCACTCCTTGTCTATTTGTGACAAGCCTAGAGGGAAAGCAGAGGTGAGGAACAGGCAAGGTAACTGAGGTGTGCGCATATGTTCCCATGCATACTGTCTTCCCTCCCCCCTCCCCGCACCCCAAGTGTGTAGTGTGCAGCTAGAAAGATGGTTGAAGCAATCCGCTATGTCTTAGCCAAATATGCCGCACTTGGGGGTATAAAAAGTGCATGTTACCATCTTACTGACATCCAGTCCTCTCTGTCTTGTGTCACTCATAATGCCCTGGGGACCAGGTCAGGTCCTCACCCTGGCTCAGGGATGGCACAGTCAATCTTCACCAGGCAAGCTGTGGAGTAAGGACTCCTTCCAAATACTGCCCATGTGCTAGTGACCTAAGCCTTCCACTCTCCATGTGGGCCGGGCCTATTCTATCTACAGAAGTGAAAAGGCAGAACAAGTGTCACAGTAAACAGAGGCAGCTGGAATCCTGCCGTCACAAGACCACAATGCCTCTCACCACTGACTCACACCGTCTTCCCCATGAGGACAGAGAGGGAGGAGGGTTTGTGGCTCATTCAGATCTCGAACATGGTTTTGTTAATGGGATCAATGGGAATGCCTCATGGACAGCATTCCAGTAAGGAAAGAGGGCAAAGAGAAAACTCATGGCCAGGAAGGTCTAGGAAAAGGTGAATTCAATGATATTCAAGCTAAGTTTTCAGGTTTGTTTTTTTTAAGCACCTGATACCTGCTTAAGTGCTAATGATGCTGTGTATCTCTAGGAGAGTGAAAAGCTGGCTATATTTGGAACAACCTTGGTCAGTGAATAAATACATCTTCCTCTCACTGTCAAGAGAACCTTTTTGTTCTCTCTCTCTCTCTCTCTCTCTCTCTCTCTCTCTCTCTCTCTCTCCCCACAGCCTTAGCTAGCCTCAGCTCACCATGTGCTGGGACTGATCTTCCTGCTTTTACCTCGCAAATGCTAGGATTACAGGCTGTACCACGATACCCAGTTTATACTGTGCTGGAGGTTGAATCTAGGGCCTTGCACGTTTTAGGAAAGCACTCTGCCGGTGAACCCATCCCTTTTGTGTGTGCCATACCTCTACAGAGTACTGTCTAGAAACATCTGATCTAAAGCTGGGGCTCAGAGGGGATGCCTTGAGCTCAAAGTGAGTGACTAAAATGCCAGGGTCCGTGTGCTGTGACCTCCTGCGTGCTGCTACACAGACACTTTCCCCCTCTTGCTAGTATATATGGCTGGAGCTGCTGCATCACAAAGGGGCCATCATGGTGGACAGTCTTCATGTCTTTACAAAATTCCATCTGCTTCCTAGAAAGTGGAGAGCACCAAACCCAGAGACCCCAGGACGCTTGTCTGGAGGAACAGGAACAAGGAAGTGGGTGGCGGAGTGTATCATGTCTTCATGCCGCCTGGGCTCTGTCCAGTTTACCAAGGTGTCCTAGGTACTCTCACCAAGAAAGGAAGTACTGCCAAGAGCAGGAGGTATTTTTAGCCAATGACAGGAGTGTCCACTTTTCTTACTGTCTGAGTCATGCCCTGAACTCTATTTGGGAGCTGTTTTCTTTGTAACTAGACCCCCAACAAGAGAAGGTAGTGAGGGAATCGGCCCCATCCCCACACCAAAACTATATACCATACTCAAAGAGGAATCCCCAAGTTAAGGGGTCATCTTCTCCACATGTACCCAAGAGCAGGTGGAGGCCAGCTTTGCAGACTAGAGAGGATGTGATTCTATTCTCTCACCAAAGCAAACTCTTCTCATTCACTTTTTCAAGAACCACAGAGGTTCAGAGACTCGCCTGCCCTGGGGTTCCCAAATCGTGAGTATTTTTACACCATCTCTATGATCTGACATTTGTACCATCTTTACTCAAATTTCCTAAATGCCTGTCTTGTTTTGAATTAAGTTATTTTTAAATCCAATAATGCGTTTTAAAAAGACACTTCAGATCACTGCTGGAGATGGAAGCTCAATATCGCTTACCAGAAATAGAAGGTAACTGGAAATCCATACAATAGAAGCAAAGCAGGGCTGTTCAGTTCTATAGGCCAGTCTGCTTTCGGCTCTAGGGGGCGAGCAGCAATTGTTCCTTCCAGGTTCCAGAACAATGGTATTACATTGTGACCACCTCCCTTGTTAATCAAAATGAGGCAAAATCATCGAAAAGGCACTATGTGAGGCTGGACATTTCACTCAGGGGTAAAGTGGTGGCTTGCATGCATGAAGCCCTAGGTTTGATGATAGCAATAATAATAATAATAATAATAATAATAATAATAATAATAATAATGGCCAAGTATGGTGGTGCAAGCCTGTAGTTCTGGCACTCAGGAGACAGAGGCAGTAGAATCAGGAGTTCAAGGAAATCCCCTGCTACAAAACAGGTTTGAGGCCAACCTGGGCTACATGAGACCTTGCCTCAAAATAATAACAATAAAAAAGTCATAGCGTACAGAAGGGCCTTGAGTAAATACCATCCAATATCAAGTCAGTATGGCCCAACTGCCCCACTTTAGCAAAAGAAGCGCTCTATCCTTCATGTTACCACAGGGAGAGTGGGTGTGTTGTCATGCCCAACTAGTTAGGGAAACAGGACAGAACTAGAGACTTCTTGACTCCTAGGCCAGAGCATTCAGTGGGCAGGGTCTGCACCTCATGCCGGGGTAGTGTGTGACAAAGTCTTCATGTCTTCTCTTTCTAGACATGGAACGGACAGAAGAGAGTCCCTCTGAGAATGGGACCACTGTCTCCCCAACTGCGGGGAATCTTGACACACCAGGAAATCAAAGCACTGCAGAGGAGGTGGCCGAAGGCCCAGCTGGGACAAGTGTCAAAGACCCTCCGGATGAGGCAGAACAGGAGGGTAAAGCAGCCTCTGAGGGGGCAGTGTCAGGGGAGTGCCCGGAGGAAGCAAATGTATTAGATGAGCTCAAGGTAGACCTGCAAGGGGAGGCCAGTGGGAAGGAGGAAGCCAAGGGTGACCTTGCAGAGGAGGAGGGTGGGAAGGAAGAGACCACCGTGGCTTCCCAGGAAGAGACTGGCAGGAAAGAAGACACAACACCTGAACCCAGCGAGGTCAAGGGAAAAGAGGAGGCCACGCTGGCCCCAGAGAAGCAGAAGTCTGATGGAAAAGAGGCCAATCTGGACTCTAAGGAGAAATTGGATGTGAGTGATAAAGCCAAGCCTGAACCCAAGGAGGAGGGTGCTGGGGCAGAGGTTACTGTCCAAGAGGCTGAGACGGAATCTCAGAAGAAGGCTGATGTGAAGGACCAGGCCAATGCTGAACTTCAGGCAGTCGATGGGAAGGAGGAATCTCAGAAGAAGGCTGATGTGAAGGACCAGGCCAATGCTGAACTTCAGGCAGTTGATGGGAAGGAGGTCGTCGATGGGAAGGAGGTCGAAAGTGTCACAAAGGAGCTGGTGGTGAGTAGGGCAGAAAGGAGGGTCTCGAGTCTCCTCTTCCTCGGGAATCGAGGCCTCCCTGACTCCCTTGTTTGTTCATTGTTGTTGCTGCTGCTACAAAACCCCCAAGCAAATCAATTTAAAGGGGGAGAGTTGTGTTTTAGCCTGTGGTTTCGAAGGTTTCAGTCCTGGCTTCATTGCTTTGAGGTCTGTGATAAGGCAGAAATATGGCGAAAGGGCAGGAGAGGGGAAAACTGTTTTCCTTACGGCAGCCAAGAAGCAGGAGACAGAGAGGGAGAAGAAATCTCTGAACATAAGACATTCCCCTCACTAGGGAGACAGCTGAGTGGGTAAAAACTCTTGCTAAGAGGGCAGAAGCACCTGGGTTCAAATTCCCAGAACCCATGTAGGAGTCAGGCACAGTAGTACACATCTGAAATCCCCGTGTGCCTGAGGGAAGGCCAAGACAGGAGAATCCTATTATACCCTGGCAGACAACAAAGAGAACTGGTGTCAAAGAAGGAGGAAGTAAGGATTACACCTGAGGCTGTCCTCTGCCTTACACGTGCGCGTGCACACACACACACACACACACACACACACACACACACACACACACTGTGGCATGCATGTGCCCATACTCACACACATAAATACATTCACATACACACAAACACAACCACAGCACACACACACATATCACAAACACACATGCATCACATAAAAGATATGCCCTTCAAAGGCACACACATACCCATGATAGATCCTCTAACTAGGCCCCATCTGGATAGTCTGTTGATGAGGTTAGAGCCCTCATGATAACTACCTCTCAGTAGACTGTGTGGCCACTTTCTATCCAAACCATACCTTGGGAAAGTACAGTCTTCCTCCACCAGGTATCAAGATCCTGGGAGTGGGGATGGGGAAAGGAGATTGTGGCTCAGACTGCCTTCCAAATCTTTCTGAAGTTCTTAGAAAGCCTTGGGTAGCTGCCCACACAGATCCTGTTCACCCCAGGAGCCAGGGAGTCCCACTGAAGAGCAGGAGCAGGGTGAGGAAAAAGAATCAGAAGAAAGGACAGCGGTGATTCCCAGCTCCCCCGAGGAGTGGCCTGAGAGCCCCACAGATGAGGGAACCAGCCTCAGCCCAGGTAAGGGAGAGCCCAGGATGTTGCATGACTACCCTGAGGAACGATGCTGCAGGGAACACAGGACAGACAGCCTCAGCTTCCTTCTGCTCTCTTCCTTCCCTCCAGATGGCTTGGGTCCAGACTCTACGGCATCTGGAGAGACCAGTCCTTCAGCCAGGTAATGTCAAGCCCTGGAGCTCTGACTCCTCCAGTCTCCTGCTCCTTTTGAAGTCAACTGTCACCTCTCTCTGGGCCTCCCCAGACCTGATTTCCAGATATTCCAGGATTCTTGGCCTTGTATCTCAGACAGATCCCAGAAAACAAATGGAGGGAGAGGCATAGACGATGCCTGGTCTACCTCCTGCTCCATGGCTGAAGCCTCTTCAGGCCCCAGAGTATTCGTTACTGCTCTCTGAGTGTCATCCATAAAAATGATCAGAAAGCCTGAGTCTGGACAATGGCTCTGCCACTTACCAGCCCGGCGATCTTGGCTGTGTCCCTTAGCCTCTTCGCGTCTGTGAAGTGGATATAACAATTGTAAGGACCTCACAGGGTTATTGTAGGCTCCAGTGACTTGTGAGCAAAAATGCACCTGAGCATATAGTGCCTGCCTGACTATGGGAAGTGCTAGACAGACAGCCTTATTCTTCCATCGCTCACACTTCAGTCACTTCCTTGTCTCTTGGGGAAAGCTGACCAATGAATACTCAGCAAGCATTTGCACAGCTTTGTAGTAAGCACAGCTACCTGACCCCGATCTTCTGTAGGCCTCAGAATCACCTTGTTAGGTAGGCATTCTTGTCCCCATTTTACAGACAGGGAAGCCGAGGCTCAGAGAAGTAAGGGGGCTGCCCAAAGATCACACAGCAAATAAGAACAAAGCCAGGATCCAAACTCAGGTCAGAGCCCAGGTGTGCCCTAGTTCTGCCCCATATGGCCTCAGCAGACCACGTGCTCCCCAGAGTTAGCCTGAGTCTGTTTACTGCTTCCTGGCCCTTCCAGCGCTAGGTGCAGGATGAGTGTGTGCACCAATTCAGCTTAACTGCGCAGGCCTGTCTATGGCAGTGACCTCTGCCCAGCCAGCCCCCCAGAGCTGTTCTGCACCCTATGGTGTCAGTTCAACCTCCTTTCATGCTTCTGTGACCTCTCCATGTAGTGAGTCTTCGCCCAGTGACGAAGTGCCCCAGAGCCCCACGGAGCCCCCACCCTCGGAGGAAAAAAAGGAGAGAGCACCAGAACGCAGGGTGTCGGCCCCTACTCGGCCCCGGGGACCCCGTGCACAGAATCGCAAAGCCATCATGGACAAGTTTGGCGGGTAGGATGCAAACCAGGAGTCAGGGTGGGCTGAGATTTCCCTAGGATTTGTGGATGGGGCTAATGGAGGGGGGTGGGAGGGTCTGGGGGCCAGTGGAAACCATCAAGGCCAGACACACACCTGTAGCCTGAGATTCCTCACAATGGGATGTTTGTGGTTTCTTGCCCCTCCCCTCACAGGGCAGCCTCGGGCCCCACTGCCCTCTTCCGGAACACGAAAGCCGCCGGAGCAGCCATTGGTGGTGTTAAGAACATGCTTTTGGAGTGGTGCCGGGCCATGACGAAAGTATGAGGTGGGCAGGGGCTGGGGATACAGAAGGGACAGGGGACACTTTTCTCCGGGGCAATAGTGCGGTGGAGAATCTGAGGGTTCGGATTCTAAAAGGGTCGGGGAGGCAAAGTCCAGGCCCCCCAGTCCGGGGTCACGAAGGTCTTCCATTCCCTGCCTATCTGTCTCAGCACGTGGACATCCAGAACTTCTCCTCCAGCTGGAGCAGCGGCATGGCCTTCTGCGCCCTCATCCACAAGTTTTTCCCAGATGCCTTTGACTATGCAGAGCTGGACCCGACAAAGCGGAGGCACAACTTCACCCTAGCCTTCTCCACTGCAGAGTAAGCCTCAGTCCGGGATGGCAGAGTCAGAAGGGAAGTGGGTGGCCTCAGAGGAGTCCAGGTGCGTGCAAAGGGTGCCTGTGGATAACCAAGCTAAGGCTACTGCCACACAGCCTTGTAACTGAGGGTTGTTTTTTGTTTTTTGTTTTGTTTTGTTTTTGTTTTTATTTTTGTTTTCTTGAGACAGGGTTTCTCTGTGTAGCTTTGCGCCTTTCCTAGAACTCACTTGGTAGCCCAGGCTGGCCTCGAACTCACAGAGATCCACCTGGCTCTGCCTCCCGGGTGCTGGGATTAAAGGCGTGTGCCACCACCGCCCGGCCAGGGGGCCACAGGTTTTTTTTGTTTTGTTTTGTTTTGTTTTGAAGCAACTTTAGGTAAATGGCTCAAACAGAGAAAACTATGCTCCATTGTGGCTTATATTCTAAATGAATAGACAGGTCATAAGAACATGCATGCAGATAACATATAGGCAGCGACAGATGCCCTGAAGAAAACTCGAGGGGCCGAGGAGATGGTTCAGTTTGTAGAATGCTTGCTGCACCACTGTGAGGACCCGAGTTCCATCCCCAGGACCCGTGTAAAATGCCAAGGGCGGCATAGACAGGCAGATCCCTGGAACTTGCTGACCACACTAGCCTAATTGGTGACCCTCCAGTTTGGTGAGAAACCAAGACTCAAACAACATGATAGGCAGCTCCTGAGGTACAACACCCAAGGTTGACTTCCGGCCTCCACAAACCCGAACCTGCACGTGCACATGAACACACATATCCAAAGAAAATTCGAAATGCAAGCAGAATAAGGGGGAGAAGAAAGGTAAGCCTTCTGGTTTGGGACGGGGGGGGGGGGAGTTACAGAAACTTGAGGTGAGGTTTTGACCCTGTGTAACCTTGGACACGCCCACACCTCTTTTTTCTCCATGATGTTTCCCCTTTTACAGAGATAAGAACTCAGTAACAGGGCTTAACCCACAGCAAGCACTTCAAACACTCTTGGTTACATGACTATCATTATAATGAATGATATCACGATTATTATGATAATTACCATTCACTCTGGGTCCTGGAGGGGTATTATTGCGAGGCTCATACAGCCGCACGTCAAGGGTAGCAGCTGCTGGAAGGGCGGTGTAAGGAAGAGTGAGGCTGATGGAAGAAACTGAGACAAAGACAAGGCTTTGAACAACGGGTGTGGTGACCCAGGACTATATTCCCAGCAGTCAGGAGGCTGAGGCAAGAGGATCTCAAGTTCTAGGCCCACCTGGGATATGTGGTGAGAGAGCCTATCTTAAGACAAAAGCAACCAACCAATCAAACAACCAAACAACCAAACAGAAAAACATGGTTGCCAGAGTGGGGAGAAGGGGTCTGGGTTCCCACCGTCTTCAACCTCCCACCTCCAACCTGGGAGATGACCCCAGAAAGAAACTTGTAAGCCACTGGTGGAAACAGGGTTGTGCAGGGAGTGTGGTCAACATGAGCGCAACTCAGGCCCCTGACAGCCAGCCAGGTGCTTTTTCTAAAGCCCACACATAGTGGTGTGTGCCTATAATTTCAGCACCCCAAGACTGAAGCAGGGCTGCTGAGAATTTGAGGCCGGCCTCATTTCTATAGTAAGACACAATCAATCAACAGCTCTGGGTGTACTTCAGTTTATAGAGTGCTTGCTTCTCGTGCACAAAGTCCTGCATTTGATCAAATGTGATGGTGCACACCAGTAACCCTAGCTAGAGGAGCGAGAGGCACAAGAATCAAAAATTCAAGGTCATCCTTGACTACACATGGAGTTGGAGGTCAGCCTGTAATACAGGAGGCCTGTCTCAAATAAATAAATATATAAACCCTAGGAATGGCAGTACCAAATTGTCTGGCCTGGGAAGCTAACCCCTCTCGTCTAACCCAGGCCTGGCCACCCACCAGTGGGGAGGAATGTGTGTTTTCCTCAGGAAAATGAGAATATATTGATCCATACTTAACTTTTTTTTTTTTAACAGCAAGTTTTCTTAGACATTGGTTGAATGAGCTACATACTATACATATGAAGGGGAGACCTTCCAGTTAGGTGACCAGTGGCCAACTCTCTTTTTCCTAAGAGGGTCTCTGGGGACATGTCCTTAGGGCCATAGGACACATGGATGTCACTTAAAAGTCACCAGATGGCCGGGTGTGGTAGCACAAGCCTTTAATCCCAACACTTGAAAGGCAGAGGCAAACAACAACAAAATTCCAGCCAGACTGTATTCTGGACAGTCTCTTCCGTTTTCTGTTGTTCTGCCGTGGGATGAGACAGTCAGCGAAAATGGAGTCGTATTTCAGCTCAGCGATGCAGAGTAAAAACTCCAAAAACCAAGTAAGCATCTGCCGAGTGTTTGCCTGGACCCACTCACTTGTCCTCACAGGTGGAGGTGGGCAGAGGGGTTAGGGTCTTCCCAGGTCCTACAGGAGGACTGTGGCGAGGCAGGTATTATGTGACTCCTGCTAGCTAAGCTTAGAGGCAACAAAAGAGCAGGCATCTCTGCCCCGGCCAAACATCCTCATCTAGGGAGTGCAGGCCTGGTTTCAGTGAGGCAGAGCCACGGAAAGGCAGAGGATGAGCTGAGGATGACTGCAGGCTTTGGGAAGCACCAGGCAACTGAACAGGACCGAGGCTAAGGAGAATTATAGAAATGGAGAGTGGAGCCGGGTGGTAAAGCAGTGGTGCACTCCTTTAATCCCAGCACTCAGAAAGCAGAGCCAGGAGGATCTCTGTGAGTTCGAGTCCAGCCTGGTCTGCAGAGTGAGATCCAGGACAGGCACCAAAACTACACGGAAAAACCCTGTCAAGGAAGGGAGGGAGAGAGGGAGAGAGGGAGAGAGGGAGAGAGGGAGAGAGGGAGAGAGGGAGAGAGAGAGAGAGAGAGAGAGAGAGAGAGAGAGAGAGAGAGAGAGAGAGAAAGAAAGAAAGAAAGAAAGAAAGAAAGAAAGAAAGAAAGAAAGAAAGAAAGAAAGAAAGAAAGAAAGAGAGAGAGTGGAGAATCATACTTGAGGTGCCAGGGTTCGAATCCCTACTCATTTTTCCTAACTCTGAGGCCTCTCAGAAGTGATAGGTGAAAGGGGGCCTCTGCCACAGCTATTGCCTGAGCTCCTGATCCAGAACTCTCCTCTAGTTCTCAAAGGCCTGGCGTGAATAGAAGAAATGACCAGTCCAGAGCCCCAGTGGGGCTTCACCACTTACACTGTTGGAGGAGCCCTGCTCTGTTCCAGGCTCCATTGGCACAAAGGGTTTGCCTTTCCAGTGTTGGGGGAATAGCAGCGGCCCACACCCATGGGACTGATGTTGAAGCTCTGGATACAGAGAGCTTGCTTGTCCTATTCTTCAAAACCCTTCAATCTGGGCCCCTCCCCCCGCTTCCAGGCCAGTGGCTTACACATCAGCCCAACTGTGGCAGCCCCAAGAGAGAATTTCCGCTGGGCCTTCTTGCTCCCACTGCCAGCATCCATCGTTGGCTGGCTTTGGCAGCCCAGACTGCTGAGAGCCAAGGTGCAAGAGGCATTGGGTGGGCTTAGGGTTGAGTCCCAGCTGTTACACTCTCACCTTGGGCAAAGCACCAAACCCTCTGAGCTCAGTTCCTCCTCTGCTTGTTAGAGATAAAGAGGAGTAACCGAGACCATCTCCCGGGATCACCCGATAAGACACCTGGCACCGGGCAGGGAGGCCCCAGCAGCGATTAGGCCAGCTTATCAGCCTCAGCAGAGCCGGGGATATCAAGTAGCCTCAAAATGCAGCTGGGACGTTAGAACAGGAGGACTTGCTGGGTTCCCTGCAGTCTGGAAGCACACCAAGCCGTCCTGCAAAGGACCTTTGCAAATGTTCTTTCTCTACCTGCTGTCCAGCACCCTATTACAAATTACCAGAAGTCCCCTCTAGCATAGAGTGGTCCTTTTCTGCTACCTTTTTCTCCCTAGCACCTCTCACCAATCTGATACACCTTCTGCCTCATGTGTTGGATTACTTTGGCACCACAGAGAGCAGAGTTTTGGCTTTTCACTGCTGACAAACAGAAGACTGCCTGGCACCCAGTAGGTGCTTAACAAATAGGTGATCTAATTGAATGGAGCTGTTAGGGCTGTGGCAAGCCAGCACTCTAGGCAGGACTCGTGTTCTGTCCTCTGAAGTATTTGCTGTCCCTAATCCACAGAACTGCTGTACTTATGTGCAAGAAGGAAGCTAATACAGATTAGAACACAGAGGTTCCCATGTGAGGATTCGGAGACCCAGGTCCATCTTGCCCCTGTAGGGGCCTCAGTTACCACACTCAACCCAACCCTAGAATGGCTGACCTGGTGGCCTTCGCTTGCCTGGACCCATCTCCTCGGCTCCCTCTTCACCTCTGACCCTCTGCTCCCCATTCCACCCTCAGGAAACTGGCCGACTGTGCCCAGCTGCTGGACGTGGATGACATGGTGCGGCTGGCCGTGCCCGACTCCAAGTGCGTCTACACCTACATCCAGGAGCTGTACCGTAGCCTTGTGCAGAAGGGGCTGGTGAAGACGAAAAAGAAGTGAATGGCAAAGCCGTGCGGGTGGAGGAAGCGGGGGCCCAGCTGACAACGGCAGACTGGGCCTCTGGGCGTGAAACAGGTGGCACCGGTCTCGATGGCATTAAAAGAACTGTTGTAAAATTCCTCTCATTCCTTGATGCTCCCCGCACCCCAACCAGCCACATGTGTGCAATAGGCGGTGGCCAAAAATAAAAAGAAACCCGCATTTGGAGCTTTGGATGGCAATTTGCTCTCCCTCCTCTCCCTTTCTCTCCTCCCTCTCCTCTCTTTCCCTCTCCCCTCTCTCTCCACTTCCCACAGTGGGGGAACTCTAGACAGGAAGCAGACTTATCTCGAGAAATCTCTCCAAACTGGGCTGCTGCAACCGGCCAGTGGGTGGCGCTCTTGAGATGGACGACGTTCTAACTCAATGGTTTCAAGTAAAATTAATCCCTCCTACTCTGGCTGAAGTTTTACCTCGTGTTGTTCCGCTGTATCGGAGCTCAGTTGATAATAGAGGACTGGTCTGGCATATATGAAGCTGTGGGTTCGTTCCCTAGCACCAAACAGGGAAGAATAATCAGACATGCTGCCAAGGCTATAGGAAGAAATGTGGTCTCTGCTGATTGACAGATGCATATGCCCAATTCACTGATGAACTGTTCCCTCGTCTGGAAAACACTGGTGTCCCTCCTGTAGACCTTTGGAAGGCGCCTTGAGGATGTTCTACTCAGGGCCAGCATTCCTTATCATGTGTGGCGAATATCCACACTCTGTTAGTCCCCAGCCAGCCCTCTTTCTGATGAAACACTTAATCCATGAGACTCAGAAGGTAGAAAGCACAGGCCACCAAGCCAGGTGGGTGGCCTTAGTTGAATTCTCAGGACCTACATAGTGGAAAGAGAAAACTGTCTCCCCAAAATTGATCTTTTACCTGCACTCCCAGGCCATAGTGTGCTCACCGGCCCCTACACAAACACACAAAATAAATAAAAATGTAACAAAAACTAAAAAAAAAAAAAAAAAAAAAGCTATCCTCTCATGGAAAACGTAGCTGAACTCCAGAATTCACCTGTGAAGTTAATGGCAGACAAGCACGGGCCTTTTGTGGAGACCCCTGGACTAGAGGTTGGAGGTACACAAACCCCAGCTTGAGGCCTAGTCCCCAGAAATGTACCCAAGCAGAGAGCAGACCATCTAGAAGCATGAAGTCCAGTTTCTGGGATGGAGTTTAGACCCTTCATTTTGAGACTCACCAGTGGAAAATAAAATGTTCAACACTTATATCTGGGCACGCCTATAAAAAGTGTGGCTGATCTCAACCACTCAGCGGGGAATTTGGCTCCTTCTGTACGCCCAGCCTTCCAGCCACAGTCCTGCTTTCCTTAACCCTTGGTGCCTGGGCCCTGAGGCATTCAGTTTTCTGCCAGTTGGCAAAACTGGAAAACTGGAAAGCAGGCCTGAAACTGTGCAAACCTAACTTCCACTGGCTTTGGGAGTGGCCAAGGACGTGGGAACGGCACATCTACAGGAATACGACTCGGGAAAGGAGCACACATCACACAGACCCTCCCCCATACACACATACACACACACACACACAGTAGGCACATTTATTGGTAATCAGCAGCTACAAAGGAAAACTTGAGCACAGGATGGTGCCAGTCTCTGATATCCATCCACTCAGCAGAAGATCCAGGCAGAGAGGCCTGAGAACCAGCCTTAAGAGGGTCGGTCCACTCCAAATTGAAGGGTGAATTCCTCTGCCTTCTGCCTGAACATCTCTGGGTTCTGAGTCAGGAGGTCAGCAAGTTCCAACCGTACAGGCTCCTCTGGATTTGGTCTGCTCACCAGCATGTTGAGGGCCTCCAAGACTGGAGAGAGAGGACAGAGAAGGGCATCGGGGCCAAGGAGAACCACAGGAGAAGGTTAGGGCTATTCACCCCCAGATTCTCCCGAAGCCCCACAATCATTCCTCAGGGGATCCCAAGAGGGTTCCACCACTTGGGATGGCTCCACAGCCGAAGCAGATGTCCCTCTCATTCTTCCTTCGTTTTATACAGGGTCTTCTTATGGAGCCCAGGCTGCCCTCAAACCAGAGAGCTCCTCTGCTTCCTGTGTACCAGGATTACCAACACACCCCACCACATCTGACTGTAGGTCTACAGTTTTCAACAATTATTTGCCATGGCTTCAAAGAAGCTTCTCATGAGATAAGTGAGAGTCCTGGTCTTCACTCTCATCTTTTTTTTCTTCCTTTTTATTATTCTTCTCTCATACAATACGTCCTGACCACAGACTCCCTTTCCCCGACTCCTCCCAGTGCCCCTACACCATCTCCGCTCTCCCCCAGATCCACTCCTCCTCCCTTTCCCTTTCCCTTCAGAAAAGAGCAGGCCTCCCAGTGATATCAACTGGACACAGAATAACAAGATGCAGTAAGATTAGGCACAAATCCACATATTAAGGCTGAATGAGGCAACCCGGTAGGAGGAAAAGGGTCCCATGAGTAAGCAAAAGAGTCAGAGACACCCCACTCCCACTGTTAGGAGGAGTCCCACATAAAACCCAAGCTTAACAGCTGCAGCATGTATGCAGAGGACCTACCTAGCACAGGCCCATGCAGGCTTCTGTAGACCAGGCTGGCCTTGAACTCACAGAGATCTGCCTGCCTCTGCCTCCCAAGTGCTGGGATTAAAAGTGTGTGCCACCACTGCTCAGCTGTTTCTGTTTTGTTGTTAAGATTTTTTTTTTGTGTGTGTGTGTGTGTGTGTGTGTGTGTGTGTGTGTGTGTGTGTGTATCTCTGTGTGTGTGTGCCCACATGTATACAGATGATCTTGGAGGCCAGAAGTGGGAGTTGGATTCCCTAGAGCTCGAGTTACAGGGAGTTGTGAGGGGCCTAATGTGGGTGCTGGGAACTGAACTGTTTTCTAGCAAGAGCAGCAATCATTCCTAACTGATGAGCCATTTCTTTGTTTGTTTGTTTGTTTGTGTGTGTGTGTGTGTGTGTGTGTGTGTGTGTGTGTGTGTGTCTTTTTCCCGAGACAGGGTTTCTCTGCGTAGTTTTGGTGCCTGTCCTGGAGCTCACTCTGTAGACCAGGCTGGCCTTGAACTCACAGAGATCCGCCTGGCTCTGCCTCCCGAGTGCTGGGATTAAAGCCGTGTGCCACCAACGCCCAGCTGATGAGCCATTTCTCAAACACCCTGGTTTTCTGTTAGATTGGGATTTCAAAGAAACTTTTATTTGGGGTAAAGGGGTTCTTAACTAAAGACTGAAAACCGTTCCCACCCCAGTGGCTTTCAATCTCCTCAACTGCTTTTGGGAACCTGGACAGGTGGCATTCAACCCTCCTAGGCAGGTGCACAAATGTCTATGCCCTCATTTACAGCTCTGGTGAAGAGAGCATCACAGGCCCCTAGGGCTCACCCAAGGCCCACTCCTTGTGTCTCCCCTGCCCTGGGGATCCTTGTTCTCCTAAATTAAGAATCCTGAGCAGGCCAGACACAGGTTGGCACCTAGGTTGAGTCCATAGACTTCAGAGCTTTACTGTCCAACGTGGTCACTACTGCTTACATGTTATTTAAGTTTAAATTCATGGAAGTTTGATACAATTGAGAATTCAGTTCCAGTTTCTTTAACCACAGGGGACTATGGTATTAGTCACTGGAGACACAGCCGGCATTTCCAGCACTATAGAAAGTCCTGTTAACGCTCTAGAATCAGGTGTGTCCGACTTGAGGATCAACACAAAATTATGAGCTTACTTAAAACATGATATTTATTTTTGCCCTTGGGGGGTAGCTTGATAACACAGTTCTCAAGCATGAATTTGCAGATGACAACTTCCTTTTACAATACCATTGTCTTAGGGTTTCTGTGGCTGTGATTGAATGACCAGGACCAAAAGCACCTTGGGGAGGAAAGGGCTTATTTCAGCTTACAACTCTCAGGTCTCAGTCTGTCATCGAGGGAAGTCAGGATAGGAACCAAAGCAGAGGCCATTAGAAAAAAAACAACAAGAACAACAACAACAACAAAAAAAAAACACTGTTTACTGGCTTGCTCCTCACAGCTTGCTCAGCTTGCTTTCTTATACAACTCAGAACCAGCTGCCCAGGGGTGGCACCACCCACAGTGGGCTAGGCCTTCTCACATCAATCTTTAATCAAGAGAATGCTGGACAGACTTACCTATAGGCCAATCTTATGGAGACATCTTCTCATTTGAGAGCTCCTTTTCCCAAATGCTTCTAGCTTGTGTCAAGCTGCCATAAAAGTAACCACCACCCTACACCTGCTAGATCCAGCCAAGCTCTGCCCCTCAGCACCTGTAGGGCCTTATTCAACAGCTTCACCCTTCATAAGCTTCAGTGTCTCCATTTATTCAATCAGGCTAACGGTGACACCATCTCATAGGAAGAGATGATGGTCCTCTTACCCCAAGCCCTTCCCTCTGCAGGCAAGCTCGCTCTCTCTCTCTCTCTCTCTCTCTCTCTCTCTCTCTCTCTCTCTCTCTCACACACACACACACACACACACACACACACACACACACACACCACGGCAAAGTTTCTCAGTCACACCTGCAAGAGTATACCGACCATCCAGTATCTAGGGAAGCATCCCTTCATTCAACAGGTTCACCTCAGACTCACATTTTTATCACTTCTGATTTATTCATTTTTTAAAATGTATTTGGGCTGGAGAGATGGCTCAGCAGTTAAGAGCACTGGCTGCTCTTCCAAAAGTCCTGAGTTTAAGTCCCAACACCCACATGGTGGTTCATAACGCTCTTTAACTATAGTCCCATGGGATCTGATGCCTTCTTCTGGTGTGGATATATGCAGACAAAACATCCATATATATAAAATACATAAATAAATAAGTGTATTTATCTGGGCTGGGTAGATGACTCAGCAATTAACAATGCTGGTTGCTCTTCTAGTGGAACTGTGTTTGATTCCCAGCATTCACATGGTACCTCACAATGGTCTGTAACTCCAGTCCCAGGGTTCCAACTCCCTCTTCTGGCCTTCACAGGCACCAGACATGTATATGGTGCACAGACATACACGTGGACAGAAAAATCCATATATATTAAATAAATAAATGTTTTTTAAAAATTTTATTTATATACTTTAAAATTTTTATATGTGAGTATGTTGCCTGCACGTACATACGTGCACCATGTTCATGCAGCACCCTTGAAGGCCAAAAGAGGGCGCTGGATCACCTGGAACTGGAATTACAGAACCCCTGAGTGCTGGAACTGAACCCAGGTTCTCTGCAAAAGCAGCAAGTGCTCTTAACTTCTGAGTCATCTCTCCAGCACCTATTTATTTATTTTTGACACAGGGTCTAATTTAGTCCAGGCAGACCTCAAACTTGCTATGTAATTGAGGATTAACTTTTAAAATTAATTTATTTGTGTGTGTGTGTGTGATATGTGTGCATACTGACACAAGCATGCCACAGAACTCGTGTAGAGGTCAGAGGACAACTTTTGTGAGCTGTAGGTTCGTTCCTTCCACTGTGGGATATGTGGATCAAACCCAGGTTTAGGCTTGCTCAGTGTGGTAATATGAATGTAATTGGCCCCCATAAACTCATAGAGAGTGCCACTATTAGGACGTGTGGCCTTCTTGAAGTAGGTGTGGGCTTGTTGGAGGAAGTGTGTCATTGTGGGGGTGGGCTTTGAGTTCTCCTATGCTCAAGCTACGTCTAGTTCAGTTCACTTCCTGTTGTCTTAGAGTCAAGATGTAGAACTCTCAGCTCCTTCTCCAGCACCACAACTGCCTGCATGCTGCCATATCCTGCCATGATGACAGTGAACTAAACTTTGAATTACAAGCCACCCAAATTAATTTCTTCCTTTATAAAAGTTGCTGTGGCCATGGGGTCTCTTCACAGCAATTGCTAACCCTAACTAAAACACCACTCAGCAAGCCCATTTATCAGCTGAATTGTCTTGCTCTTGAAGATGACCTTGGACTTCTGACCCTCCTGCTTCAATTTCCCAAGTACTGAGATCCCAAGTGTGGATCATCACACCCAGTTTATATGGTGTGGAAGACTGACCCTAAGACTTTATAAGACAAGCACTCAGCTGAGTTACACCCTCTTCCCTACCTCTCCTCTTTTAAGCCTTTAACACAAACTAAGCCCCAAACATCCCCATCCAATAGCCCCCATCTGCATCCGCCCCTCTTCTGGGCAAGGCCAGTCCTACCTTGGCAGGTCTTGGTGTAAGGCTTCCAGTTCTCAGTGCTGATGAGGGGCAGGCACACCAACCCATCCTCGCTGATGTTGGGGTGGTAGATCTTGGTGATGAATTTCAAAGTGGGAGGCTTAAGTGGATACTCTCTGGGAAAGTCAATTTGCAGATGGAAGGCCTTGAGGTGATAGGGAGGTTGGTCCTGGTCAAAGAGAAGAGACTGAGCTCTGTTCTGATGGTACAACTCCCCGCAAGATGGCTTTCCTCCAAGGGCTTTGATCTGGTCCCCTCCCTTCCTCATCCCAGGGTCCCAGGTGTTCTCTGGTCTACTCCCAGAAAGAGAGGAGCATCTGGCAACTGCCTTAGAAATTAGAGGAAGGATAGACTATGGGTTTTATTCTGTTGTCATGAATAAGACACCTCCCATCCCTGAACCTCAGTTTCCTCAACTGAAAAATGGGACAGAAGCCCAGAAAATCACACAGACAGCCCCGGTTAAGCTCAATGGGTCACAACACAAAACAAGCAGACATGTGAGGAAGAGCTGTGTAAGGCAGAGGGAAGGCCGGCATGAGAGCAACCAATGTGCGTATAATAGATGTATGAAACTGTCAGAGAACAAATTTACTAATTAAAAGTGGTGCAGATGCTATGGAAAACCAGAAAGGAGGTCGCCAAAACTTAAAATATGATCCATCAATTCCACTTTGGGATATATTCCTCAAAGAATTTTTTAAAGATGTATTTATTTTGTGTGTATGAATGCCTGCATGCATGTAAGTGTACCACATGCTCATGGAATTCAGAAGGTGTTAACTCCCCTGGGACTGGAGTTACAGACAGTTGCAAGCTGCCATGTGGATGCTGGGAATTGAACCTGGGTCCCCTGCAAAAGCAACCAGTGCTCTCAACTACTGAGCCATCTCTCCAGTGCTCCCCAAAGAATTTCTTTTCTTTTTCTTTTTTTTTTTAAGATTTATTTATTTATTATGTATACAGCATGTATGTCTGCATGCCAGAAGAGGGCACCAGATCTCATTACAGATAGTTGTGAGCCACCATGTGGTTGCTGGGAATTGAACTCAGGACCTCTGGAAGAGCAGTCAGTGCTCTTAACCTCTGAGCCATCTCTCCAGCCCCTCTTTTGTTTTTGAAAGACAGGGTTTCTCTGTGTAGCCCTGGCAGTCCTGGAACTCACTCTGCAGACCAGGCTGACCTCAAACACACAGAGATCTGCCTGACTCTGCCTCCTGAGTGCTGGCACCACCATAGCCTGGAGGAACTTTTTAATAAAATCATTTTATTATAATGAAGTCATACATAAAAATATCACAGAGTTAAGTTAATGTAGCCATACAAATGCTTGCCCAGTCCTAAACTCCATACATCTCAATGAATTTCTATACCGTTAGAACAGCCTTTCTGAAGCCACTCAACTTCCCTTAGGTTTTTGTGTTTTAATTTATTCTTCTCTCATACAATACATTCTGATGGAAGCCTCCCTCCCTCCACTCCTTCCAGTCTTGGTGGTCCTTCCCCCCACCCCCTACATCTTCCCTCTCCCCCAGATCCAGCTGCTCCTGTTTCCCTTCAGAAAAGAGCAGGCCTCCCAGTGAGTGATATCAAACGATTAGGGTTTTACACTTTCACTTTCAATTATATTTTTATGGATTTGTTCACCACACACAAGAAAGAAAAACCACGACAGAGTTGAAACTGAAAAAACAATCCGTTTTTTATTCTCTTTCACGACTTGTGTGTCCTTTTGTCTGCAGCATTCTGTCTGTCCTCATCACCTGATGTCACCCTTTCTTGGTCTTCTTTCTAAATGTCACACTGTGCCCACCCTTACGGCTGTTTGCATGTATACACTCTAGACTAGGATCTGCATATGAGAAAGAACATCCTAATTGTTTTTTTGAGTTTGAGTGACCCCACTTAATATTATACTTTCCAAGACCATCCATTTGCCTGCAAATTTCATGGTTACGTTTTCCTAGTCAGCTGAAGAAGACAAATGAACAAAACAAGACACATATGGACAAAGACACATTGTTTATCCTTAAAAGGGAATGACAGCCTAATACATGCTACAACTTGGATGAATCTTGAAGACATCACGGTAAATGAAATAAGCTAAACCAAAATAAATAAATAAATAAATAAATAAATAAATGAAAAACAACAACAACAGAAAAAAAAAAAAAACCTGACAGCTATTGTATTGATGGCATTCATGTCAATACCTAGAATGGTCAAATCCTAGAAATATAAAACAGAAAAGTGCTTATCAGGTGCTGGAGGAATGGAGAGAGATTATCAAATATAGGCAGAGTTTGAAACACAGGTTGAAAAGCTCTAGAAATGGAGGGGGATGATGTGATGACTACAGAATGTACTTAATGCCACTGAACTCTTTAAACACGGTAAATGTTATTACTTTACAATGATACATATACACAGACAAAATAAACCTTAAAAAAAAAAAACTAGACATAAAGCTCCATGCCTATAATCCGAATGTTTGGAAGGTGACGGGGGAGGACTGTTGCCTGGGCTACAGAGTGGGTTCAAGTCATCCTGGACTACACAGCAAAACTCTGTCACAAAACAAAATACAACAAAACCCAGGGACTGGAATAAAGAAGGGTTTGGCAATGGCCAAAAGCTAGTACAAGAAGAATTCAGATCAAGTGAGCTGAAGAGTCTCCTGGGCACCTACCCTGGGCCACTCGTGACTAGGAATGGCCCCCACATTAGCCTGTAGAGTGGAGTGCAGGCAACATGAAGACCCTGAAGCTACAGGGTCAGTTTTGTTTCTTTCACCCACAAGCAGTGTCTCTTAGATGAGTGACTGGACCTCTCTGGGTTTCCCTAACAGTAGATGTCTTCGTAGGGCTTACTGAGGATGAAATAAGTTAGTTTATGTCAAAGGCCTAGAACAGGGTATGGCAGCACACATACATGCACCAGCTATTATTGATAAGTATGAAAGCCATGTCTCTCAATGTAAGGAAACTGTAGTTCAGCGTGTATATGCGATGTCCAGGTCACGGTGACTGTGCTAAAATGGAAACTCAGGATTTGACTCTACAACCCACATATGACCACTACTCTGTGCTCCCTGAAGAAGTTCCAGGGGCTGGACATGTGGCTCAGTTGGCAGAGCATTTACCCAGCATGGACAAAGCCCTGGGACCAGTTCCTGGCACCACATAACACAGGGTGTGATGGCGCACACCGGCCATCCCAGTGCTTCGGTGGTAGATAAGATGTTCAAGGCCATTCTCGGCTATATAGGGAGTTTGAGGCTAGCCATGGACACATGAGACCCTGTAAAGAAGAAGAGGAAAGGGGAGGGGAGCAGAGACCAGAATGATCCCAGCACAGAGCTCAGGGTGCTTCACGGGGGTGCCAAAGCTCCAAATCCTTCCAGAAGTTCCAATATTGAAAACACAGGGCTAAGAGAGCTAGAACTACAGCAGTGGTTGGGCAGAATCAAGTGTGTTTTGTTTTGTTCTGTTCTGAGTGCTGGAATGGACACTGAGGCCTCACATGTGCTAGGCTCGTCCACTGTTACTGAGCCATGTCTGTAGCCCAGAGTCAGGGTTCTGACTGAGTGCCTGTCTCTAACACACACAGAATGGAAATTGGCTTGGCTGTGTTGAAATCAGACAGGGAGCAACCCCTGGGCAGATAAAGAAAATACCCAGCTCATGGTCTTGATAAACAGAAAAGCCTGGGTCTGTGAGGCAGACAAGAGCAACGCAGGACCCTCAGGGCAGAACTGGGTATCTTTGCATCCTGTCTGCAGACTTCTTTTTGCTGAGCTCCAAGGTCTTAACAATGGATGAATGGTGCAGACATCTGAGGCCCGAGGCCTTCTCCTGCTCTGCCTCTTGCTACTGTGTGACTCTGAGCTTCTCTAGGACTTGCTCTTTCATCTGTAAAGAAGGTGGACCAAATGAAGGAGTTCACACTGCATCCCATGTTAGTGGAAAGACTGTTACTGCTTTCCAAATTCTGGGTTAAATAAAATTTTTGATTGAAACCGTCCATGCACTGGTTAGGACGGAAGACTCTGGAGCTGGAAATGTAGCTCAGTGGCAAAGTACATGCTTTGCTCATGTGCCTTGGGTTCAAATCTTAGCACCGCAAGCAAAACAAAAAAGAGAAAAATAGGAAAGTCCAAGGCAGGTGGACTGCCAGCCTGAGCTACAGAGTGAGGACTTGTCTCCAATGAAGGAAGAAAAAACAGAAAAGGAAGGGGCTGGGGGAATAGCTCAGTCAGGAAAGTGTTTGCATTGCAAACATAAGGACCTGACTTGGGTCCCCCAAATCCCTGTATGGGAAGAAAAAAAAAGCTGGATATGGTGTCACACCCTGGCAATCCTGGTGCTGGGAAGTGTAAGCAGGCAGATCCCTGGGGACTGGCTGCTTAGCCTGCCTAGCCTACTTAGAAAGTCCCAGGCTAAAGTCTGGAAAAAAAAAAAAAAAAGTGGACAGCATTTAAACTGACCTCTTGCTTCCACAGGTTCACAAAGGCAAACATGGAGGAGAAGGGACAGAATTGAAGGTTGGGGGAGGGGGGGATGTGAAATTGAATTCTGGAGCCAGATGAGCCCCTACTCTGCCCACTTGACGGTGGGCACATTCCTCGACTGCCTAGCTTTCCACATCCTCGTCTGTAAAAGGACGATGTCCTTCCTTAAGGTGGGTGAGGCTTCTCAGTGTAACCTCATGCGGTGCTCTTCAGACAGTGATCCATCTGTTGCGATTCTCTACGCAGCTTCACAAGGCCAGCGCAGCTGTGACCCGCTATCACTAAGGGACAGGTGGGCTGCCTGGATGAACGTGTAAATTGAGACTAAGTCTTTCTGGGGCAAGAGGTCTGCTTATCCTCAGAGCCTCTTTGCTTCTCCTTCCCTGCAGGCCAGCTACTCTCTTCATCACAGCTCCCTAGAGGCTAACAAATGTCCTCCAGCCTCCTGATTGGCTGGAAAGGTGTTGGCACATCTGCCATGGGTGAGGACTCACCCCTAGAGATCCTGTGAGTTCACAGTCTCTCTCAAATATGACCTTTCCTAATTGTTCCTGTGACTGCCCTCTTCCTTCTGACCTGCCCCTCCTCCTCACTGTCATCATCCCAAAACTGGTCTCCTGGAAGACATAACCAGCATACATTTAGTATCTTTTCCCCAACACTTGTGGCCCAGCATCTGGACAGTTTCAACCCAGGGGCTGAAGGACCTTGACAGGGCCCAGATGTTGGCCTGGCTCAAGCCTTCCTCCATTTTTCTGTACTACAGATTAGTGGAAAGGGAAGGAGAGACCATTGCATGGTAAGTACAGATTCTAAATAATTAGACCATGAGTTTTCTCCAAGAGCTTTGCTTAGCAAAGGGCTGTGTCTTTTGTTTTTGTTTGTTTGTTTTTCTTTTTCTTCTAGGTGTTATTTCTCAAGTTGAATCATGACCCTATATCAAAAAAAAAACAAGGAGGTCTCATTTTGTCAGAAACAATATTAACTAAGCCTGGTAGCACATGTTTTTAACTCCAGCACTTAGGAGGCAGTGCTCTTGAGTTCAAGACCAGCTTGGTCTACATAGCAAGCTCCAGACCAAGCTACATAGGGAGATCGTATCTCAAAATGTGTGTGTGTGTGTATGTGTGTGTGTGTGTGTGTGTGTGTGTGTGTGTGTGTGTGTGTGCGCGTGTGTGTGTGTGTATGGTGTGTGTGTGTGTATGGTGTGTGTGTGTGTGTGTGTGTGTGTGTGTGTGTGTGTGTGTGTGTGTATTAAACTACCTTGTTTTGGGAGACAGGGCTTCCCACTGCCTGAAAATCACCAAGTAAGCTAGGATGCCTGCTCAGTGAGTTCCAGAGACCTGTCTCTGCCTCCTCAGCTCTGGGATTACATGCTCCTCCCATCATGCTTGACTGTTTACATGGGTGCTGAGGGCCGAACTCAGGTCCTCATGTTCACCAACTGAGCCTCCCCTGATTTTGGTACTGTTTGTCTGCCGAACCTTCCTTCTTTGGTGGGCTTGGTAGCTACCAGTTTGAAGGAGAGGTGTCCTCTTAAGTTCAAAGTTTCTGTTGGTGTGTTCATTAGTCTGACTGGACTTAGAAGCAATTGGTCTAGAGACAGAACTTTTAACATACACCACAACCTCCAGGAAGAGATCCCAGGTCAAAGGAAGTTCTCACCTAGGCCTGACCCTCCCATTTGGCATAAGTCACCCCTACCCAAGAGTTCCCATGGATACTCACAGGCAGGAGGAGCATGTGCCATACAAGCACGTTGGCATCATCGCTAGCCAGGTCCCGCAGGTATGGTGGAAGCTTCTCCAAAAGATCCTCCAACTCCTGTAGGGGTCACAGTTGGGGACAGTGGGTCAAGTGTTCATAACCTCAGCCCTGTACCCACAGCCCTGCAGCAAGCCCAAACAGGATATCATAAGAACAGAAAGCAAAAGGTCAGAGCCTTTTGTGAAATATTTGTTTACGCTATGTGAAGCTGTGTCACCGTGATTGGTTTAATAAAGAGCTGACTGGCCAATAGCTAGGTGAGAGAGAATAGGCGGGACTTCCCAACAGAGAGAGGACAAATTTAGGCATTAAGAGATGCCAATGAGACACTGAAGAAGTCGGACATACAATACAGAGGAGAGGTAACTGAACATAGATTAATAAAAACAGGTTAAATTAAGTTATAAGAGATAGTTGGGAGCCAGGTAGTGGTGGTGCACGCCTTTAACCCCAGCACCCGGGAGAGAGAGTCAGGCAGATCTCTGTGAGTTTGAGGCCAACCTGGTCTACAGAGCGAGTTCTAGGACAGCCAGGGCTATTACACAGAGAAATCTTGTCTCAAAAAGCCAAAGAGAGAGAGAGAGAGAGAGAGAGAGAGAGAGAGAGAGAGAGAGAGA
>CABHPR010148322.1:3114-72026 GCA_902168415.1 Peromyscus melanophrys | reverse complement strand
GCAGTGTCTCCTTCTGACTCAGCCTTCCACTTCCCAGAATTCTTCTCCCTGTTAGTCCCACCTATACTTCCTGCCTGGCCACTGGCCAATCAGTGGTTTATTTATTGACCAATCAGAGCAATTTGACATACAGACCATCCCACAGCACTGCTTTGAATAAACAAATAAAGTGGTTACCAGTCAAGGAAGACACCCAACATTAATCTTGGGCCATTATACAATGCATACACAGGCATATACTGCTGCACACACATGCAAACACACATTCACACATGCGTGCACATCCTATACTCATGTTGTAGAATTCTTTATTTTCAGTTATTTCACTAATTTTTCCTTGGTATCTTGAGAAATCTGAATCTTTGTTTACTCTTTCTTGATGAATTAAAAATTTCCTGAGGTATATTGCTATTGTTGATTGAAAACATCAAATATATTTATTTAAAATATAATTTAACAAAATTAACTTCTTTCCTATTGTCCCTTAGTCTGCCTATATCTTCTCCATACATTTCTCCTTTTGTATATTGACAAAAAATTACTTGGCCATTGCTTTCCAACTCCTCTAGATTCTGAATCTGTCTTTCTGTTTCCCTCCCATTAAGTGGGTAACACTCTATATTCTATTAAGTCCTAAGTAGATTGAAAATTTTTAGAGAATGAGAAAACAAAGCTTAAACTATAGAATGTACATGTAAAGCTATACTGAAAACATTAAGCAATTCCAAAATAATCTCAGTACTTAAATGAATGCATTTGACAATTTAATTCTACATTGCATTCAAGGCAAGTGAAGACCTCATCTTAAACTTAAAGAGGACAGATGGTTTCTATGTGTCAACACAAGGGACTAAAAACCTCCCTTGCCTAGTTTAAAAGTGTCTCTGTCTTTTTTGTGTAATGCTTTGAATAAGTGAGTTCATTAACACATAAAAAGTGAGGATTTGACTGAGAACTCAACTCCCTCATGGAGGAGAGATGTTAAAGGGATGCCATAACCAACCACTGTAATTTAGCAGGAATGAGAAGACAGAAATACTCTAAAGAAGAGAGAGTGGTGGTTGTCACCCTTGATTGTGGGGAACTGGGAAGATATAGTCATGGATGCCTGAAGCATTAATCTAATTAATCTTTATCAATAAAAAAATCAGAGTAAAATATTGGAGTAAGAACCTGAAAGATGAAAGATCAGAGAACAGGGAGCACCACTGTATCTTCCTACCTCTACTGTGTCTCTGTCCTCTCTCTGCTCCACCTTACTATTTCCTGTCTCTTGTCTACAACCCTCCAAACCTCTATTGTTAATTTAGGTCAGCTAGTGGCTAGCTGACTTGGACTCCAAGCAATTTACTTGTCAGAACTCAATCAACATGTCACACAACAGATGCAAGGTGAGACCTTCAAGAAGTGCTCGATTGGGACAGGAATTCAGGCCACCTGAAGACAGTAGAAGGATGGTGAGCCACAGTCAGAATGTGTTATCCATTGCATAGAGAGGTTTCCCTTTTTTCTCTTCTTTTTATCTTGGAGGTCAAGAAAAATGTTAGACTATCAGTATTCAATTGTCCAACTCTCCCTTTGTGTCCACAGTAGAGAAGCATGGCACCCATATGAGTATTTTGTTTAGGGACAGGGACAGTAGGATATATGTGTAGAGATACCCTTTCTTTTGATTAATACAACCCCACAACACTTAATTACTGCACTGTTAAGTTTGAATAGTGAGACTGTTGAAGAGACAAATTCTAAAAGGTCATTTTCATGCATAGACACACTTTTCTGGGGAAACTCCCCCAGGATCTAGTTTATCAAATTTTTATCCTGTTGCATTAACTAAATCATGTAGTTTCACATTTAGACAAAATGAAAGGCACATTAGTCAGCAGCTGTTAGACTCTACTGCAAATAACCACACAAAGCCTCATTTTATTGAGCACAAAAAACACACGGTGGTGTCCTCTCTCACATATATCTTTAAATAATTAATATTCCCCAAACATCCTTGTTCTATTCACTTTCCACTTAGGAAACTGGGTTTCTTTTTGGATAATAACTAGGATTTGTTTTTCATGGAATTTTTTTTTCAAATGTGTTATATCAGATGTTATTTTAGTTGATGTTTGGATGGATATATGATTTAAAAGTAATATTAGTACAAATCTAGATTTACTACCAATCTATCTGTGTAGTATTGAAAGGTAATGGTAAAATTACATTGCAGACAAACTTGAATTCATCTTTTGTAGCCTGGCCAATGGCCCTACACTCCATATGGGCATATCACGCAAGGCTGTTTTTGCTGCGTTTCTCAAAATGGTCCTGTTAAATGAGCCCTTAATTTTGTTTAGAAGCTAATATTAATTGTCTCAGAAAATGTGGATTACATCTTAAATAAAAGTTCATTTGCTAAATTTAACATGAAAAAAGTTGCAAAACATTGCACTTGGTTAACATGCACTTGTTCAAAGTAATTGAAATTTGAATTGTTTTGCGACTGATTATGAAATAAAATGCTTTTCTATACTTGGATCAAAGATTTGTGCCCTGCATATGCTTGGAATCTGCTGAAGTAGATGCTTAGTCAACCAGCCTTCCTAACCAAATGACTCATTTGTTTGCTTCATTTCTTCTTAAGACCTGTGAGAGGTTTCCCAAGCTGTCCCTCTTGTAGCAGATGGAATACTCACAGGAGTCCATCCCTATAGCAACAACAGCTGCACTGGCAGCCAGTGCTCTATGGATTTCTGAATAGCTTGTGAGGCCATTGTAATCTGAAAACCTCTCCTTCTATCACCGGGATTCCTGCTGATGCCATTTGGATAATGTCTGCTCTGACCTGAATCTCAGAGGAGATTGCTATCTTGCACATAACTTAAGCGGCTATAAAATCAGAATTATATGTGGGGATTAGGTATGGTTTTTCTGGATTTCTTCCTTTCAGTCATATGATCTAAGTATTTGACTTATATCGTACAAATTTATCTGCCATAGATAGGTATATACCTCAGACCTCATGATTGAGGGAGATTAAAGTTATGTGGCTTATTAAATTAGACCTTCTATAAAATCATGGGCCATGGTAGAAGTTTTCCATGAAGTAAGTTCCTTAGTGAGTACAAGGTAGGTGCTAAAACAATCCTGCAACGTATCTTCTTATCTCCCATGTACCTGGCCAAAGGTTTCACAATGCTTTCTAGATGCCTTTTGGTAAATCCATCCGTAGCCTTCCTGATCTCAAAAATAGGAATGCAGTCATAGCACTGACCATGCATTGCATAAACATGGGTGACTATTTAAGTACTACCTGGCAACTGGTTTAAAGGGGTTTAGCCGGGGTCTTGTTTTAGGTTTAGTCTACTGAGAGTTTCAATATGAAGTTTAAAATTTGGAGGGTATACTGGTGAGAATAGCCTTACCATATTAAAATATTTGGCAAGTATTAGCCTAGTGATTAATTGAGTTGTGTGGAGCAATCCTGACTTAGCACTGAGATCTGGTTTCATTTTTGCTAATACCACCATTGCCCAGGTCTTATGACCCTTTCCTCATTCTCTCAAACTTTTCTGAGCTAGTCTGGTCAAAACAGTGCTCACAGAAACTCAGCAGAGGAGCAGGGTGTGGTTTTAGGATCGAATATTCATATTTATGGCCACCATTGTCTCATGGGGACTAGATGCATGGAAGAAAATAGGTCAGGTGGAAGCTTAGATAAACTTATCGCTTCTGTTGCTAGAAAGCTTTGCTCACCTAGACCAGTAAATTATATATTTAGAGATTTTTCAAGAGTAAACCCTGTCTGAAAGCTAATTTGTATGTCTTAGTTTAAGCTCACATCCAGGCTACAATAGTGTTCTGCAGTGAAAAAGGGGTCTATCAATCAGAGTCTGCCTGCAATTCTAAACACATACTTGCCTTGTATTCTACAGTCTGCATGTCCAGGCTGTCAAAGGGATCATCATTTTCCCTACATTTTGTGTCAGATAAACACAGCTTTCATGTCACACACTCAGTACGATGTGATTGCATGTGGCTGCATTGAGAATTCCTTATTTATAGAGTGGGACTACAGCATAACATGATATCCAAAAGGCTATAAATGAGCATCGGGGCTACCTTGGACTCCCTCCAAGGAGGTTTGGAGTTCTTGGAAGTGCTCACAAAGGTACTCATTATAACAGGGTCTTGTTTGTAGCATAGCTCATGAATGTGGAGCTTGTGGATAACATTACAGGGAAGCTCTGTTTTGCAGGGATGCATTCCCTTGCCAGAGAACCGTGCCTGCTCCCCATACGTGCATTCGTCATGCTGCCAGCTGTTCTGTCATTATCATTTGCAGTCTGCAGGCTGGTTCCACTCTCGGGTGGCTTCCTCTGGAGTGAAGGAAAAGTAAGGACACCTGCCGCAGATCTCAGGTCTTTCCTTCTAGCTGAGGCTCTTTCCATTTGCTGTTTTCTCCTCATTCCTGGGCTTTCAATTTGGTTTCGGTCTATTTGTACTTATTTTCTTTCATTTTCACATTGGTTTTGAGAGTTGAGTGCATGACTGTTGTATTTACATTATTTTGACCCTACTGTCTCTACTAACTCCGCCTACATCCCCAGTCCTCAAATTCATGATAACCTCCTTTAACTATTATTGTTTCTCTCTCTCTCTCTCTCTCTCTCTCTCTCTCTCTCTCTCTCTCTCTCTTGCTCTCTCTTTCTCTCTCACACACACACAGATACTGTACACACATATATGATGTATACATATGTACATAGAAGTACAACCCACTGAAAGCACTTGGTGCTGTTCATATGTATATTCAGAGCTGACTCCTTGGGATTTGATAACCTATCCGGGGGTAACTACTTTTCTCGTCTCTCCCTCCTACTGTTCTTACTTTCTCATTTCCCCCCATGTTCGGAGAGTGTGCTGTTTGCCCATAGTTCCTGCTTGCTTCTGCTCTTTCTCAGTGTCTGTGGCCTTCTGTCTTCCTCTACTTTACATGGCTTCTTATCCAGCTGTGTCTTGGAACAGAGATTGACTCATGCACTTTTCCATCAAGCTGTACCCTCGCTGTCCCGTTAGCAAGACACTTAGTTCTGTTCCCACACATCATGGAGAACATTTAGACTTTGAGTAATGGAAACAATGAATACCAACTCTGCTGTAGCACTTTGGATTCCTGAGCGTTGGAGTCCAATTACCATGTGTGCTTACTGTATCATTAGAGCTTGTTTCCCTCAATGAGGGCTTCTTGAGCTGGTGACTAAATTCATTATTTAGAGTCTCTCTCACTATCATCAACACATTAGTCACTTAAAACTTTTCAGTGAATCAGAAGAAAATAACTGGTAGCTGAGGATTTGTAATTATGTCTTTTCAAAGGTCCTTGAGAATAAATGGATAGGAAACTTTTTCTTCTTCTTCCTGACCATATTTGTAGATTATAATGTAATGACTCAGTTTCTCAGTTTTGGTGAGAACATACATTTTTGAGGATTAGACTTTGTAGGAACTTAAGATTTGAGTCTGATTGTTCATATGTATTTAGTTTCATATGTGTGATTTGATATGTGATTAAATTAGGAACATATTACTAACATTTCATTTATTCTTAACTTAGAAAGGATTTTGTGTTGGAAAATCTCTGTCAGGTTTGGAGAATGAACACTAGAAATTATTTAGAGTGAGTGTAAGAATGGGGAAACAATCTCATCTATCTATCTATCTATCTATCTATCTATCTATCTATCTATCTATCTAGGAAATAATACCTTTATGTGCTTCATTTCCTTTGGGCTAGGAAATTAGGTGGTTATGATTATACTCATGTAATGGAGTGACCCATGTTCCTTTTAAGGAGTCCATGTCATTAGCCATCTTGCCTCTATTAGAGTTCCATGGCTTTCCATTTCAACTCCCTGTAGAATTCACTGGTTTTCATATACATTTTTACATGCCTAGGCTCCTCTCGTCTTCAGCATTCAGGATCAATCACCCATTCCAATATAGTAGATTATGTCCTAACTTGCAACTCAGCGGTACAAGAAGTATCAGTTATAATTGTGTGACCTCCAATATATGGACCATTCTTTTCCTGGACTCTATGACCACCAAACAGGTGCCATTTAAGGTCATGGTAATAAGATGAACAAATATGACTATCAGATTATTGGGATTACCACTGGGAGGAACTACTCTTACTGCCGTTTCTTGCTTTCTAATCAATCCATCCATTCTGACTATGTTTAAGTATCATTTTGTAGATCACCTTCATGAGTTTGCAAGGAGCACTCTGCTGGTATAGTAAGTGACTCTTTGATAAGTTATGAGTATTCTTTCAGGTGCCCTCCATTGGTTTGAGAGTGTGCTTAGCAGCAACAGGGAATTTAAATATAATGGGGTCATTCATTGCCAAGTCTCATTTATTTTTGTTCAAGGAATTCTTTGATTGGAATCCATACCATATTGAATACCATACCGTCTTCTTATGCTCACAGATGTGATGCTAAAAGAAGCTTTGTGGCCAAGGAACACAATAACTGTACATTGCAGGAAAAATAACTTGTAGTCCCTTTCATAAAGGAAGGAAGTGATATGACACTGTCCTCCAACTCTCTAGAACCCTTACCAAATGAGAATAATACACACACACACACACACACACACACACACACACACACACACACACACACACACACACACACACACACACACACACACACAGAGAGAGAGAGAGAGAGAGAGAGAGAGAGAGAGAGAGAGAGAGAGAGAGAGAAATAAAGTGTGTGTGTGTGTGTGTGTGTGTGTGAGAGAGAGAGAGAGAGAGAGAGAGAGAGAGAGAGAGAGAGAGAGAGAGAGAGAGAGAGAGAGAGAGATTAGTGCTCCTCACAGACTTTGTTATCTAATATTGGGAGGAATAACTGAGTAGGGTCTATAGGTATAGCCTTGGTGTATGGAGAACTGTGGAGTTCCCGTAGGAGTGGTTGCCATGGGAGCCTGAGCCTTTTGCTTATGCAATTTAATTATACCCCAGAACCTCTTTGAGCCTGATATTTTATATAATTCCTCCATGTCATGATGTAATGCTATTGCTCATGTCCAAATTTATAGCATGATATGTCAAATGATTCCAGTTTACGATGAGCGCCTAATGACCCTTGCTAACTTGATATACCTTGGTTAAGCGTTCATTTCTGTGAAGATAAGATAATAAACCACCATTATTCTTAAATGATGTGAGTCATCTGCAGCAGGGGACATAACTTTGGTTTACATTCCTAACTGGTTTCTACAAGGGTCTCTCTGATGGTTATTATCGACTGCCAACTTGAAAGGATTCAGAATCACCAAGGAGGCAGACCTCTGGTCATGACTGGGAGACACTATCTAGATTAAGGTGACACCTACAGTGACTGGGATTAAAAGAGAGACAGTGCACTGAGTACCAGCACATACCATCTTTGATCCTCAATGTACACAAATGATGACTAGGTTCTCCCCTCTTACTGCCATGACTTCCCCACGGTGATGGACTGTACCCACGGACTGAGAGGCAAAGGTTTGTTTCTTGTCAGGTGCTTCGTCACAGTAGCAAGAAAAGAACTTGTGCAGCTTCTTTGCAGCTCTGTGTATCTTTTGTTCTAGTCATTTTAGACTCTACCATGCATCGGATCTTTTGTGACATATGAATCAAATATAAAGAGAACTTTACAGAGCCTGAGTCTGATGATAGATTTCTCTAACTAGGTATAGTACTTACAACCTTTAGATGTATAAGTTGCTAGGAAGTACATTCAAGCAGCATAATAATGAAACGGGTTCTATATCACCCATACTCAAGAGGGTTTTATATGTCTCATCCCCAAAC
Source organism: Peromyscus melanophrys (assembly GCA_902168415.1). Lineage (NCBI taxonomy): Eukaryota > Metazoa > Chordata > Mammalia > Rodentia > Cricetidae > Peromyscus > Peromyscus melanophrys. Next base: position 64,171 of record CABHPR010148322.1, on the reverse strand, counting down.
TAAAGAACTTTGCCTCTTCCTTAGTGGTAGACTGGGTATATTTTGCAATGTATAGAAATTTATTTTGCCTGTTGGTGGGGATATTGCTCCCTACCTATTGAACCGTAGAAGATTCAACAAGGTATCAGCATATGAGTTTCCACTATTTCAACATATAGGAAGAAGAAATATGTATTTGGCAGTGAAGACTTGGTAAAATGGCTTTTGTGGTAGTTTGAATGTAATTGGCCCCCATAAGCTCATAGGGAGTGGCACTATTAGGAAGTGTGGCTTTGTTGGAGTACGTATGACCTTGTTGGAGGAAGTGTGTCACTGTGGTGGTGGGCTTTGAGGTATTATATATGCTCTAGTCACTCCCAGTGTCTCAGTTCACTTCCTGTTGCCTGTGCATCATGATGTAGAACTCTTGACTCCTTCTCCAGCACCACGTCTGCCTGCATGCTGCCATGTCCTGCCATGATGATAATGGACTAAACTGTAAGCCACCCCAATGTTTTCCTTTGTAAGAATTGTCATGGTCATGATGTCTCTTCACAGCGACAGAAACCCTAAGACAGCCTTATTACCAATTTATTTAGGAGGTGATATCTCAAATCTGAAAGTTGAGTGAAATGTTGATTATAACAAGTGAAGTCACAAAAGATCGTGAGATTTTGATCACCTTGCTTATTCATATGAAGTTCAATTTGAGTACACAGCATTTGGTCTTATGACTTCACAGTGAGTTAATATCCCTAATAAACTGTGTGGGTTTAATACTTTGGGGTGTTTCTGTTTCTCTGGCTCTGTTAGTATATGGTATCACCTGCCTGGTCATTGGTGAAAGGCACTTTCTTGCATATTTATTGCTCTGTAGAAATTTAAATATGAAATGCTTATAAAGAAGCATGAGATTACCAAACTAGCTAGTCTTAGCATGATAAAATTTTTCAGATGCTAAAACGAAAGGCAAAATATGTGTTACTTGATTTCTCTTACTCTGGAATTATAGTACCCTGTTAAATTCAAGGAAACACTTTAGATGGTGTAATTTTCGACTGTAATCTCTGGCCTGCTCAAAACAGCCATTCCAGTGCTCTCCAGAATGCTAGCAGTCTCTGATGCTTCTTTCCTCAAAGCCTTTGTGGAAGGAAAGTTTTCTGGGTCCTCTAGAGTGAATATTGACACATGAGAACTATTTCAGGAAGAGACAATGTCTTCAACAAATGGTGCTGGGTAATACTGGGTGTCTCCAAGTAGAAAGAGTGAAGCTACACCTTTATCAACTCATCCTGCACTAAAATCATCTTCAAGTGGACCAAATACCTCAATCTAAGATCTGAAACTGCTTGAGGAAAAAGTAGGGAGTACCCCTTAAAACAGAAGCTTGGGCTGGCAAGATGGTTCAGCAGGTGGAGGCACTTATACCACCAAACCCCCAAAGCTGAGTTTTATCTCTAGGACATGGCAGAAGGAGAGAACCAACACCCTCAAGTTGTTATTGACCTCCACATGTATACCTTGGCATACATCTTTTTGAATTCCTATACACACACACACACACACACACACACACACACACACACACACACACAGACAGACACACACAGGCACATACACACAGACACACAGACACACACACACCACACAGACAGAGAGAGAGAGAGAGAGAGAGAGAGAGAGAGAGAGAGAGAGAGAGAGAGAGAGAGAGAGGAAAATAAAAGGATATAGACATAGGTAGGTGTTTTTGACAAGGATTCCAGGCTCAGGATATAAGGCTAGCAACTGATGAATGAGAAAATGTAATTTAAAACCTTCTGAATAGCAAAGGAAATTGATAATTGAATGAAGAGACAGCCTAAATAAAACACATAAGAAAAGTTTTGCCGACTATACAGCTGACAAAGAACTGATATCTAACATATATAAAGAACTAAAACCAAGCCAAACCAAAACAATAAACACCTAGAAAATAAATAACCCAAATAAAAAATAGGCTATGACACTAAACAGTCTGCTCTCAAAACAGAAATAAAAACACATAGTAAATGCTTTTTTTTTTTTTTTTTTTTTAAAAAAAAAAAAAACAGTGTTCCCCTTTTGTTAAAAAATGAGCTTCTGACTTGGGTTGTGTGGGATGTCAGCAGGTCACCTTACCCGTCATGGAGACGCCTGTCCAGGCCACACAGGTGCTCTGTCTTAGGTTGGTGAGTGCCCCCCAGGCGTTACCCGTCTCTGAATACTTATTGTCATACAGGCTCAATCGTGTGTGAGCTGCAGAGTTAACTGCTGCCAAAGATCTCAAAGTGGCACTGGGCTTGCAATCTGTGTTCGATACAGAAAAGACCAACAGAGGTCCTATCTCACCCTTACCCTCATGAATGCTTAAGGGAAGTTCCTTGCCTGGTACCCTGAATAATGGGCGTTAACAGATTAGAAGCAAGATTGTAAAACATCAGTAGCGAACTTCTGCCCTCCAGGGTCCTCCCATTGTGCTGTAAGCCTGTATTTAAGACCTCCTCCCCCTTAAATAAATGACATTCAACATTTAAAATTAATATATATATATATATATTATATATAATTGAATGAATACTGTGAATGTTATATATGAATACCACAAGTGTGATTAATATCATGAGTGTAATTAATGAATATCATGAGTGTAATTTCAAAAAATAAATAAATAAAGTTAATAAAAAAAACCAAAAAAACAAACAAATCTTGAAGAAAAAAAAAAAAAAACAGTGTTCAATGCTCTTACCATTAGGGAAATAAGGATCGAAACTACACTGACATCCTATCTCATTCAAGTCACAATGACTATTATAAACAAGCAAACAGACAAACAGCAAACACCAGTGAACACGTGAGGAGAGGAGAATTCTAAAATTGTTGGTGGAGTGTAGATTAGTGTAGCCACATTGGAAACCACTCTGGAGGTTTCTCAAAAAGCTAGTCGATCTGCCATGTGACCCAGCTGTTCCCACTCCTGAGCATATGCCCAGAGGATTGTGTTTACTTTTGGACGCTTGGAGGAAATGAGGGTTTGCATCAAATGATGGACAGCTGCTAGAACCACTATTGCCAACAACGGAAGAAAAAATTCAGTATCTAGAGAGTGGCATAGGAATAGAAAGAAATATTGACTACACTCTACGGGAAGTGGTCGGAATGCCTCAGTGCAGTACTTAAGAACACTCTGGAGGAAGGGTCCCTACCATTGGAGAACCCCAATGGTCCCTGTCTCCTGTAAGTGCAGGACATAGTATGAGATGCTGTAACAAAACTGGATCCCTGATAATACGTACAGCGTGGTCTCAGATCATAGAAGCAGGCAATCAGCAGTTAATTCTCAGAGGTTAGATATATACCTTTATCAAATAAGAACCCAAATCAAAGTGTCAGCCAATCTGATCTTTCTTGCGGACAACTCTAGAGATACTAAATAAAGCAGCTTTGCTGAAGGTACACCAGAGTAGAGGTCTGTATATAGAGTTAATAGACGCTGAGGGTAGATAATGAGGATGATGAGGGCAAAAGGAAATAAATAAAAGTCACAATGGCCTGCTTGATCTGAAAAATCAGCTTTCAGACTTGCAGCCCATTGATGGAGAGAAGCTGGGTCATCTCTCATCAAAGATGACTTAGCTGCTACCTTTTCTGAAGGCTCAGCAGACATACAGTTGCTGTAGACCACAATCAAGCCTCCAGATGTAGCACTATCTAAGAGACAAATGGAGCACATGACATTTCAATTATATTGGCCCCTTTTATTTCTGGAGTGAGCAGTGTCTGGACTGGAAAGGATACACACTCCTGGAAAGGATGTGCCTGCTTGAACCCATAGGCAATACCAACATTTGAAGGTTCACAATATCTGACTTAGGGACAGTTCTTGACTTTGAATAAAATATGCGTTATGCCAGGCCAGGCCAGCCAGACTACAGCAAATGAGACGCAATTACAGCAGCACAGGTCCTGGTATATAACACAAAACCCAGAAATTGTTGGTCTAGCTAGAGGGTCTAATTGAACTCCTTCAAAGTACCATATTGCATAAAGGAGGGCATCACTCTATCAAACTGATTCTCCTGTCCTGTCCTGTTCTCTCCTGTCCTGTCCTGTCCTCTCCTCTCCTGTCCTGTTCTCTCCTGTCCTCTCCTCATCTTTTCTTCTCTAGTCTTCCACTCCAGTCCTCTCCCCTCCCTCCCCCTCTCTCTTTCTTTTAGAATTGAAGATCGAATCTCGAGCCTCCTTGTACATTCGAAACAAATGCTTTACCACTGAGCTATGTCTCCAAACTCATTTTCACTTGACAAACACAATCATTGCTTTGCTTTGAAATGTATAATATTTTATTCATATATTTTTATTCCAAATACAAGGAATTATTTCACTGAACATGAAGTAGCTTTCTTGGTAGGTCTATAGATGAAAAGCAAGAAAACAAATGGAAGTGTCGGAAAGTAGTAATAATAAACAGCATATTTCAACATAGGAATCTTCTCATACAACAGTGGTAGTAGCTTCACTGGGGGACTTAACTCTTGCTATTTTTATTGTATTAATCATTGTGTTCAGATTTTAAAATGAGTGGTCAGCGTTGCCAATTGCCATTGCTTACTTAGTGTTTCTATGTCATGACATTCATTAATTAGGAAGAGGCTTGTTCTACTTGAGTCCCTGGGGTGCTATATTAGTTATCCGAGTGGGAAAGTCCCCTGATCTACAATGCATACTACAATAGTACACTGTGAGAGAGTTGTAACTCATGGAGACATGAATGTGAGGAAGCTAGAAAGACATCAGTTGCTCCCTCATTTGGTGCTCCAACACAGCCATATATTGACCAGTTATTATTGGTCAATATATACTAGATGTTGTTCATTCTTCAATGAGTAAATTCCATCTGCTTCCCCAGACAATGTTTTTATCCTTCTATGTGTTATAAAAAAGTTGGAATAAGGCCCTCCATTACTATCTCTGGTGAGAGTTTGATAGCGGTTCTTTGTCATCCTGGGCAACGCTGGCTTCTTCTGGGAGTAGTCCAACATTGTGTTGGATGTCAATGGGTGCTCTGTCTTCTGACTGTAGAATGGCATTTATCATATAGTTTCATTAAGGAAAACTTAAGTAACAGTTCGTGTAGTTTTTAACCACCTTTCTCTTGGGCTTTTTTCTGTGATTTTAATCTTATTTTCCTTGGAATAGATAGAAAAGTTTAGACTTGGACACTGAAAATACACTGCTTGTCAAGTAGGGAGTGAAAATAACTCCAGTGGTCCCTGGAGGATGGGAGCAGAGTAATAGGTGCTGGACAGTCAACAGAAAACTCTTCTCAAACACTTTGATTCCTGACTCCAACATCCACTGCAACTCCTTTAGACACCCCTCTTTCCCCTTTCATTACTTGCTTATTTTTTTTACAGCAGTCATCAATCAGTTCCTTTTACCTGTGTTTCTCTATTTCCCCTGTCTACAGCAAACAAATCGAGTGCAGTAGGTAACTCACATTATAAAAAAAAAAATCCTTCCTTGCACTAGAAAGTTTAATTAGGTCCTAGAAGTTGTTCATTGCTGGCCACAATTCAGTTCATAAACACCTTTCAAACACTGAGCACTCAGCACTTGAAGGAAGAGCAAGTCTACTTGGATGGAATAATCTCAAAACCAAAGGAAATCAAACAGAAGACCCCTGTCAAGGAATTGTCCCAGCTACCCCAATTTTCTGAGGAACTGCCATATTGATTTCCACAGTGGCTGAAAAAGTTTGCACTTCCACCAGCAATGGAAGAGTGTTCCCTTGCTTCACATCCTTGCCAGAGTGAGCTGTCACTTGTGTTATTGATCTTAGCCATTCTGACAGGTATAAGATGGGATTTCAAAGTGGTTTTGATTTGCATTTCCCTTATGGAGACAAGCACGTTGAGTTTTTAAGACTCACTCATAAGTGGATATTAGCTATTAAGTAAAGGATAATCATGCTATAATCCACAGACCCACAGAAGTTAAGCAACAAGGAGGGCTCTAGAGGGGACACATGGGTATTTCTGGATGGGGAAACAGAATAGATCATGCCAGTGGTCTGGGGGCAGATGGGGATGGGAACAAGAAAGATCAGGTACAGGAGGGAGAGAGTACAGGGAGAGACAACTGAAATTGGGGGACCATGTGGACACCTAGCACAGTGGAAACTTCCTGGAACCTATGAGCATGACCCTAGTGAGGACTCCTAGTAATAGAGGATATGGAGTCTGAATGGTCCATCTTCTGTAACCAGGCAAGTCATCCAGTGGTGGAACTGAGACACCAACCCAGCCACAAAACCTTCAATTCACAACCTGTCCTGCTTGCAAGATGTGCTGGGATAATAGTGGCTTAGAGCTTCTTGGAGTGGCCAACCAATGACTGGTCTAACCACAAGAGGTAGCCTACAACTGATACTGCCTGGATGGCCAGGAACCTGTATGTCCCAGAGACCTAGGTTAGATCTGAACACAATTGAAAGAAAAAAGTCAGGGAAATGATTCCTAATGATAGTCTACTATACTCATAGATCAGTGCTAAGCCCAATTGTCGTTAGAGAGGCTTCCTACTGCAGCTGATGGGAGCAGATGCAGAGATTCACAGCCAAACATTAGGTGGAACTCAAAAGAGGGAAGGATTGTAGGAGCCAAAGGGGTCAAGGACATCAGGAAAACATGACACACAGAATCAACTAAGCAGGGCCCACAGTGGCTAATAGAGACTGAAGTGGCAATCACAGAGCCTGGGTCTTCACTAGGTTCTCAGCATATATGTTGTGGTCATTTAGCTTGGGGTTTTTGTGGGACTCCTAACAGTGGGAGTCCAGTATCTCTGACTCCTTTGCCTTCTCTTGGGACCCTTTCCCTCCTAATGGGTTGCCTTGTCCAACCTTGATGTGAGCGTTTGTGTTTAATCTTATTGCATCTTGTTATGCCATGTTTGGTTGATATCCTTGGAAGGTCTACTCTTTTCTGAAGGGAAACAGAGGAGTAGTGGATCTGAGGGAGAAGAAAGGTGCAGGGAGAGTTGGGAGGAGTGGAGAGAGGGGAGGATGTAGTCAGGATGTATTGTATGAGAGAGGAATAAATGAAAAGGAGTAAGATAATGAGAATGCTTATAATGTATGCACCTGATTTGGTATTTATGAAAATCCTGTAGGCAATACAAGCACATGCTTGTTTGTGATCCACTTGCCTGTTTTTATCTGAGACAAGGTTCTGCATGTCACCCATGCCTCTCTGAACTTGGGATCCTCCTGCCTCAGCCTCCTGAATGCCAAGGCTACTGTATGTACCACCATATTTGCTATTTAAATATTATGGGTTTATTTTTAGATCAAGGAAACACTCAAATAGCTAAGCAAATTCATTAGATTAAGTATTTTTATTAGACTGTGTTCATTAAGTCACACTTTTGCAAATTTTTTCTGGTTGCATTTGTGGTTGTGAATCAAGCCTTCTAAGGTGACTAGCTTGGGTCGAAAGTACAGCTCATAGTTTTTTGGAATAAACTGAGTGAGCTAGGAGATGAAAGTCTAAAGCTCTGAAATTATTGATGTATCTCATGCAGAACACTGGGCGTGATATGCATTTCTCAGTTGCAGAATTTCAGGCCATGTTCTCTGAGACTCAGCAGTTCTTAGATTCTCACAGGTTTATGCTCACTGAGTTTGCCCACTTTGTAAAAGGATCACTACCTGAATTTATAACTAACATCTACTCTTTTATGCATTTCTTTTTCAAATTTGAAATACATCATGAAATTTTCTTGCTAGGTAAAATGGCAACGCATTTAAGAGGAAAGGCTAAACTCCTCACTGTGTGTGCACAACAGTCTAAAGATGAGGGAGCTAAAATTCTCTGTCATCAAAAGCACCATCTTTTTTCTATATACTTGATCCTGGACTATTCTTGTGATTTGTTTGACCTATAAATGTGACAGAAGGATACTACATTTGTACCAACTTTAGACATTAGGAAACACTGTATCATGTGAAATGGACCACCACAGACCACCTGCTTCACCATCCAAAGTTCTCATGGAGAGAGAAAGGCATTGGTGGTGGAGACATTTTAAAGAGAAGGAGGTAGGAGAATGGGGGAGGGATCTGGGTCTTGTTCATTGAGGCAGTGAGAATACATTCTACAGTACATGGAGAGGGAAATGCTGATGGGGCTTTGTAAAGGAGTATCAGAATACAAGAAAGGGCTGGAGAGATGATGGTTCAGTCATTAAGTGCTTTACATGCAATCAGGAGGATCTGAATCTGATCTCTAGAACACACTTAATAATCCTAGCACATGCTCACTAGCCAACTTAGCAGCCAGTGAGTACCAGGTCAGTGAGACATCCTGCCTCACAAAACAAAGTAAATTACACTAGAAGATTGGTGTTTGAGGTTGACCTCTGGCCTCCACACCAACCTGCACATACACATATTAACATTCATGCACACACACACACACACACACACACAAACACACACACACACACACACACGAGAGAGAGAGAGAGAGAGAGAGAGAGAGAGAGAGAGAGAGAGAGAGAGAGAGAGAGAGAGGCAGAAACAGACAGAGAGTACAAGGAGTGATATTAACTAAATTACAAAAGAAAAAATGTTATGTTTTTTTGGGTAAAAATAGAAGAAGAAAGATGATACTCTTCTCTAAGAAGAACTTTAAGTTATAATGTAGACAAGATGTGGGATCTAATTGAGGAAGCAGGTTGAACTTTATAAAGCTCTGCTGAGATCTGCAAAGAGGAGATGGGACTGTTAGAAAGGGAACTGAAATGAAAACTGGAGGTATGGAGGCATCTCCATCTGCTCCAGGGAAGGTATGGTAGAGAGGAGTTTCTGCTGGTGGGAAGCAAGTCTTGATTTATCCACATTCTAGCAGAAGACAAGTTCTGAATAAAGGAAGAACTTTGGAGAGTGGCATATGACCAAAGCATACGGCTGTGAAGCTCACATGGATAGGTTCCTATACTACATGGCCGGTTACCACCAGATCATAATTGAAAGGAAAAAGAACAATAAGTTATTTTCAATATACTAGATTAGCACCAAGGGAAGAGAAGAAACAAGTCACACTTGGGCATTTTGGGTAAAGTGGATAAAGGAAGGAGAAGTTTAGTGGGATGACTGCTAGACTACACACTACTCATTTATGTATTTCTAAGATACAGGATTGTTTTTTTCAGACAAAAGCAAGTGGACTTCCTTCTGGTATGTGGAAAGTGGGACTGTGTAGTTCTCTTGCCAGAACATGTTTACACAACTTCAAAAGTGTTAAAATGTGGGTTTTATTACCAACTCTTCCCACTACATTTTTCAATGGTAGAATAATTTAAAAAATATTAATGTGGGAATTGATCACACAGTTCTACATAAAGAGAAGTTATATTTATTATTTTTGACTGAATGCCTTCATGCAAATATTTAGAGTTGGAGATGGAATTCTGTAGTAGCTATTCCAATGTACTGAGCTGGACAAGTAGAAAGCCAGTAAGACCTGTGAAAATAAGACTGGTGAAATTCCTTCCTGTAGGAAAGCCTCAAATCAAACCAGAAAACTGTTTGTTACCCTGTTACAGTTGCTCTATTGTTGCAACCATGGGAACCTCTTACCTGGTAGCTCAGTAGTGCCTGCAGGGCCCAACACTGGGTAAGACCATTAATGTCTTCTCTCCCCTGCCCTCAATAGCCCATATGGAGCCCCTGGCACTATGAAAGCTAGTAAGGCAAATCTTAGGATGCTAACAAGTGGGATGTTTTAGTCACCTATGAAAGTGTCTGGTCATATGATGTGGAAACAAAACCAAAACATTATTGGAGCTTGAAAACAGAAATTATGATAAAAATTAAATGAAGGTAGCTAGGAGTATATAATTCTTATTGTGGGATATTTGGGAAAATGCAGGATTTAAATCAAAAGAGTTTAGGAGAATAGAGATGCTGCCTGACAGCTTGCTCAAACTTAGTCCAGCACCATGTCCCAGTTCAACCTCCTGGTCTCAGCTGGTAGATTTTCAGTCCTATTGAATATGAAACTCTGTGAGGCTATCATGTTATCACCTCATCTGTCTATCAGTACCAGTTATAGAGTTTTGCATCTTATGTAAATTTAGTCTCTTTCCTCAACTAAGTTCATGTTGGTTCATAGGGTAGCATCCCAAAACAGACATTGCTTGGATATTGCCATGAAAGATTCTAATGTTCTAGCCAGGCTACAGACCACTCACTGAGGGACAAGTATATGGTTGGTAAAGTCAGAATATAAATGTAAGACTTAAGCAATCTGGAAAATAACTATGTAAATGCATCTTAGTAGTTTCCCACCATGTCCTTAACATAGATACTATTTCTAGATTCTTCCTCTTGGGAAACTCTTGGTAGATGGAAGGACAAGGACATTATAGCTATTCTACATAGTCCTCTTTCCTCTTTTGCTGATCACATCCTAAATAACAGAGCAACACCTACCACCAACTTCCCTCTTCCATCACTGGCAATTGTTCCATCAGTTACAACCTAAAGAAACTGGCTGCATCAGTATTTTCTGAAGAAACACAGACTTATGTAAACTTGACCTTATAAGCAATTGCTTTAGTACTCCAGCATTCCTGAAACTGGATTTTAGAAAAAAATCTTGTCTCTCATCTTGCTCGTCTCACTCTCAGAAATAGGAGAGTGTGTTCTAGGATAACCTGGGTGATGCTAATGATATTCTGATTGCTTCTGTAAACAATGGATGCCTTAAGGCAAAGACTTGCTGTCACAGCTCTGGAGAATATAAAAATCACCAACAGAGACAGAGGATGCTAAGGAAAATTCTTTGTTTCTGTCTTGAGTGACAAAGACAAGAGTAACTGCTCTTGTGAGAAGTGGTCCCTGTCCATATGTTCACTCCTTACAAGAGAGTCAAAAATTACAAGAGCCAGCTTCACAGAAACCAGGATGATGGTGGCAATTGTGTATAAGTACAACATTTTCAAGAAAAATACAAAGAGATTTGTACAAAGAGTATTTCTGGAGTTCATAGAAACTCTGTAGAGCCAATCTGTAAAACGATTTAATGTGCTTTATTTTTAAAAATATTTTACTACATTTATTTATTTATTCATTTATTTAATGTGTGTGTGTGTGTGTGTGTGTGTGTGTATGTGCACACACATTCATAGCACAGTTTGTGTGTGTGGAGATCAGAGGACAACTTATAGGAGCTATTTCTCTCTTTCTACCATATAGGTTTCAGGATCAAACTCAGGCTTGATGACAAGTACTCACTGAGCCAGCCACCTTGCTAGCCCTACCTGATGTCTTTTTTAACACTATTTCAATGTCAAATCAAGGTAGCGGCAGAAACTCCAAAACTTAAAGAAAGTATTATTCTACTGATAACCATATTTAACATTGGATTGAGAAACATATGGCTTATGATAGTGTTCATTTTCAACTTGAGGAAAGCTATAATCACATAAGACATGGGTCTCTGTGCATGCCTGTAAGGGTTCTTCTTACTGGGTTAGTTGAGGTTGGCAGACTCACCCTGAATGTCACCAGCATCATCTCACGGGTGGGGCCCTGAACAGAATGAAAATGAGGAAAGGAGTTGAGCAGCATGCATGCACACATTGCTCCCTTGTGACACCAACACAATGGAACTAGATGCTTCAAGCTCCTGCTGCCTCACCTTTTCCACCAAGATAGAGTGTACACTGAATTGTGAGCTAAAATAAACCCTTTCTCCTTGTTGTTTTCATCAGAGTATTTTGTTGCAGCAGCAGAAAGCAAACAAAGGCATGCTACTGAATAGATTCACCAATAAGAGGGCACAAGACTATAAGCACACTGCTCCAGACCAGAGGCAGTTGTCTTCCCATTTTCCCTGGAGATTACCTTAGTGACTGTTCTGTTGCTCTGAAAAGACAGCATGACCAAGGCAACTCATAAGAGAAAGCATTTAACTTGTTTACAGTTTCAGCGGGTTAGGCCATTATTATCAGGGTAGGGAGCAGACAGGCATATAACTGGAGCAGTAGTGGAGAGCTTTGTATTCTGCTCCACAGGCAGAGAAAGAGAGAGACAGTGGGCATGTCTGGCATGGGCTTTTGAAACCTCAAAGCCCATCATCAGGGTCATATCTCCTCCAGCGAGGCCACACCTCTTATGCTTCCTAAATAGTACATCAACTGGGAACAAGTCATTCAAACATATGAGCCTATGGGGGCCACTCTCATTTAAACTGCAGGAATAAACACACAGAGAATGTCAGATTAATAGATAGACAGACAGGTAGACAGACAGACAGATAAGCAATCAAACAAATACCTTTTTGTATCTCATGATGTCAGGAATGGTGAGTTAGATGACTTGACCAAGGCTAAAGAACTCCTTGTATCTTAAGGTCAAATCTGAATCTCAGCCCCCATCACACTCTAAATGACAGCTGTGTGAAGACAGAGCAGGAGAAGGAAATGAGTGTCTATTTAGACAATTTGGGTCAACTTGAACTGCTGAGGGAGAAGTATACCAGGCAGTGACTTTACTAATGGTTTCCCATCTTGAGATAGCTGCCAGTTCTCATAAAGTTACAAGAAAAAATAGGAGATACTAATAACACCCAATTTCCTTCAAATACAATATCGTACGGAGCAATATCATAACCAGGATATTAACACCACTGATGCAGCCCACTGATGGACTTGTGTGTGATGCACATACTCACACACATTGAGCCCTATACAGTGTTTGTCTTGTTCATTTCTTGTACCATCAATACAGTGAAGATACCAAATTTCAATTACTTCAAGCATAAATCTGTGCAGGTGATCCTACGTGTATAAGAAAGCAAATGGAGTGAGCTATGAGGAACAAGCTAGTAAGCAGCAACTTTCCATGATCTCCCTGCTTTAGTTCCTGCCTCCAGATTCCTGCCTTAGTTTCCCTTGATGGTGCACTGTGACATAAAATTATAAACCAAATAAACCCATTCCTCCCCAGGTTTCTTTTAGAAATGGCTTTTATTACAATAATAAAAAGCAAACCAAGACTATAATCAATTAAAAGGAAGGAAGTGATAGTATACATAATTTCTAGAAGACAAATTCAGTGGGAACTTCTTAGAAATCTAGACATCAAAAAAAGTTTTCATTTCCTTTGAAATATAAATAAATTGACTTGATTCCTGTCTTTGCTAAGTCGTGGGACTCAGCACTAGCTTCGAGATGTAGGCAAATCCTGGATTTTGAAGCCATCAGGCAGCCTCTCCTAACTTGTCCCATCCCCTGCAATGATAAATTCCTCTGTTGTTCATCTGTCTACTCCTGTACTTTTGGTAAGTCCTCAACCTCACACTTACCCTATGCAACAGAGTCCAGTCTATTAGACAATAGACATGCCCTGTGTCCAGTGGACAGCATTTCACAGTATTCCTTCTCATACTTTCACTCTTAAATTCTTTCCACCTCCCCTTATGAAGTGTTCCTTGAGCCTTGCAGGGAGGCCATTGACAAAGATGTCTCACTTAGGACTGAGCACTCCGTCTTCTACTCTAAACACTTTGACCAGTCGTTAATCTCTGCATTGTCTGTTGTCCACTGCAAAAAAAAGAGATTCCCTGACCAAGGTCGAGAGTAGTCTAGGTCCATTATTACAAACATAAATATTTAGATGGCAATTTGACCACATGAGCATTTAGCAAAATAACAACAGCGGGTTCTGTCCTAGAGCCTATGACCTCCTCAGTTACGGGCTTCTGACTAGGATGGCACTATCTTGGAGTGTTCAAAGTTGTGAATAAAGCAATGTTTTTCTAGGTCAAAGTGGGCTTCCTCAATATAACCCCAAATGATCACATTAAGAAAATGATACCTGTGACCATTTATAATTCCTGTTATTGTAGCTATAGAAGTTAGATTAAAGGAAATGAAATTGAATTTATAGAATGAACGTAAGCTTTATGATAATCTAGCTTCTAAACTTTCTATTTATTTTTTATTTTATTTATTTATTTTAAAAAGGTTTTTTTTCATTTTACATACCAATCCCAGTTCTCTCTTCCTCCCCTTCTCCTCCCCTCTGCTTCCTCCCATTCCATCCCCCTTCAGAGAGGGTAAGGCGTCTCTTGGGAAGTCAACATAGTCTGGCATACTAAGTTGAGGCAGGACCAAGCCCCTCCCCGTTGTGTCAGGCTGAACAAGGTATCCCACCCTAGGGAATATGTTCCAAAAAGCTATTTCATGCACCTGATCCAATGGCCAGGGGCTCCCAAAACAGATCTAGCCACATAACTGTCACCCACATCCAGAGGGCCTAGTTTGGTCTCATGTGTGTTCCCCAGCTGACATGCCAGAGTCCATGAGCTCCCACCAGCTGGGATCAGCTGTCTCTGTGGTTTTCCCCATCACGATCTTGAATTCACTTGCTCCTGTAATCCCTCCTCACTCTCATCAACTGAAGCCTAGGAGCTCATCCCAGTGCTTGGTTGTGGATCACTGCATCTGCTTCCATCAGTTACTGGATGTAGGTTCTATAATGACAATCAGGGTACTCACTAATCTGATTACAGGGGAATATAAGTTCAGGCACCCTCTCCATTATTGCTAGGAGTCTTAGCTGGTGTCATCCTTGTGGATTCCTGGGGATTTCCCTAGCACCAGGTTTCTCCCTAACCCCCAATGGTTCTCTCTTTCATTGCTCTCCCTCTGTGTCCCTCCTTCTACTTGGCCATCTCTGTTTCCATCCCCTATCTCTTCCCTTCTACCCCCTTCCTGTTTACCCAGGAGATCTTAACTGTTTTCCCTTCCTAGGGCCCTCCATGTGTATCGCTCTTAGGGTCCTCCTTTTTACCTAGCTTCTCTGGGTTTTTAGATCGTAGCTTGGTTATCCTTTGCTTTGTGTCTAGTATCTGTTTAAGAGTGAGTACATACCATGTTTGTCCTTCTGAGTCTGGATTACCTCACTCAGGATGATTCTTTCTAGTTCCATCCATTTGCCTACAAATTTCATGATATCATTCTTTTTAACCTCTGAATAATACTCCATTGTGTAAATGTACCACATTTTCCTTATCCATTCTTCAGGACATCTAGGTTGTTTCCAGGTTCTGGCTATTATGAATAATGCTGCTATGAACATGGTTGAGCAAGTGATCTTGTGATTGAGCATCTTTTGGGTATATGCCCAATAGTGATATTGCTGCATCTTGAGGTAGGTTGATTCAAAACTTTTAAATACTAAAAACTGTCCATTTCAAACAGAAATATAAAGAATGTAGCTGTTAACATACAAGCTTCATATAAGAATCAAACACAACAGTTAATATTATTATTATTTGAATTTATAAAATTACCCTAGTTAAATTTTACATAAAAACAATTTAACTAAGTTATTAATCTTCACTCTTACCACGACCCATTTTTTTAGGGATAGCTTCACTGAGGTCTTAATCCTTAGTTCCATGTTCTAGCTTTAAATAGGGTCGTAACCATCTAAGAGAATAGGAAGAAATGATTTCATTTTATACTTTGAAATGCATTTCTTCTCCCGAGTGTTTCCTACCTCTAATTATGCAATGAAAAATTATCACTTGAAGGAAGATATGTTGTTACATTTACTCACAAAAGGACACTAAAGTTCACTAAATTTAAATAAATCCAGTGGCCAAAACACTGTGAAAGAAAAAATGAAATAAAGGAAGAAATACTTGAGTGAGACCCCAGACCACTCAACGACCTTGTGGAGGTTACCTATTTCTCTCTTGAATCTTGCACCCAATTTAAAGTTTTTAAAGGAATCCCTTCTTCCTGAAGTTACCCTGTTCTTATTTCTCCTTCATGTTGGCTGCCAGAGTTCTGCATACAGTCATAAGTGTTTGAAAACAGTAGCCATCCATAATGAAAACTACATTTTTGTTTTGGAGTTGGTTTTAGAGTTCTGCAGAGAGTTCACATTAGTGTCTGGTCATTCCCAACTGTTTATTTCACATCATTTTCACTAAGTTCTTTCTCTCTGTGTTACTGGGTTACTGGGATTGACTGAGCTATAGTGTTTTGACTAATTCAAGTCTTTTTAGAGCAGATACCTTTTGACCCTGTTGATGCCAGACCATATTGAGCTTTGATATCAGAACATAATGAACTAATCTACATTGAGAAATGCACATGTAATTACTGGTCATCTGAGAAATACTGAATCTTATGTTGACCAATCTTATGTTGGTTTTTCCAGAAGGTTTTAGTTTTGTGTCTACCTGAATTGCATTCCAGAAATTTGGTGTGGAGGAACCAATCTGTACTGTGGCTTCCTGCTTTGTGATCATAAAGACATGCAGTTGGCAAAGCTCCCAGGCATTGTTTTGCAGCCTGATTCTGCCATGTTGATGAATACCATTTCACTCTTCCTTTGGCTGCCAGGTAATGGTTGACTTTCTTCTTGGACTGAAATGATGACAAAGTTCCAATATTAAGTTCTTTCTACAAAATGAACAATTAATTCTGTGTGTTTGATAAATTTGCACAGATGCAGTGGTTGTCAGGTATTTTGGTTTAACTCTATTTCTATTTTATGCCTTCATGAAAACACACAGTATTTCAACATATTCATCAAAAATTCCTTTATATATGTATTTTAAATATTTGTGGAATTTTGCCAACAAGCACCTTAATTGTGTTAAGTGTATACTCAAATGCTAGATTCCCTTCAAGTTCAAAGTTGGTATCTTAAGTTAGTGAATAAGTTACCCTTTCTCATCACAGGAAGTATTTCCATCTACAGTCTTGAAAGTGTCTCTTGAATAGAAGAAACAGACATTTGGAAGTATTTTTCACCAAGTGTAGTCAGTGCATGACTTTCTGAAATAAAGAGCTGCATTGAGATCAATGCCAACGTAACACAATTTCCCATTGCCCAAATTATAATGACTTACAAATTACCTGCCTCTGACTTCCTGCTTTCTATTGTGTTGATAGTTTTGAATGTAGGACTGTAATAAAAAGAATTGCAAAAACATGCTTTATTACTCAAGTATTCTTCATGATTTTGTTTTAAAATGTGTATGAAATAAAATATCATTTAAAAATATTAAAGTAAGATGTTATCACATAATGGACAAACAAATAAACAAACAAACAAACACACTCAACCAGGTAGTTTTGTGAATTCTCAGGCAGCCGTGGAAAATGAGTAGGAGGGAAACAACTGAAAATTTGCTTCTTGCAGTTTCAGAATGATAACTTGGATAGAACACTCAAAACATCATCTAAAATTATTGTGGCAGGACAGAGAAGTGCCCTGCAAATCCCTGTAGAAAACATGATACATGTGTAGCTTTCTTAGTAAGTAGGGACACTTTTTCAGTAAATATTCTGGATAACCAAGCCTAGATATATTACCAGAGTTGATTTAAAAATAATGTGTCTGCTTTTTGGTGTTTACCCAATATTGATAACCTAAGCCAATTACTTTTGACTTAATAGCTCAGGATCACTGTGATGATGAATTCTGGGAAATTCTAGGG
Source organism: Peromyscus melanophrys (assembly GCA_902168415.1). Taxonomy (NCBI): domain Eukaryota; kingdom Metazoa; phylum Chordata; class Mammalia; order Rodentia; family Cricetidae; genus Peromyscus; species Peromyscus melanophrys. Next base: position 46,643 of record CABHPR010148322.1, on the reverse strand, counting down.
TGATCCTCAATAATCCATACCATCTTGTACTGCTGCATTCCAAAATTACATAAAATTTACTCATAGCAAACTTCTTTAATTAATATATTTCTCTGTAATAATATTATATCAAAGATAAATTCTTAAAACATTTAATACATGAGGTACAGATATAAAATTAATCATTTTTAACATTTTATAATCCATTACGTAAAGTGACCAGGAAGAGATTCTGATGTGTCCAAATAACTCAAAGAACAGACATACACCTAAGCAGCTAGGAATGGCGAAATGCTTTATGTTTGTTTTTAAAATTTATTTATATCCACTATACAATCATGGTTTTACTTAACAAACATATGTTGTATCACCACTACTTTTCTAAAATTTTAAAATACTCAAAGACATTAAAGGCTGAGAGCACATAAGAGGGTTGACTAGAAGTACACAGAAATCTCATCACCCACTTCCATCTTTCATGAGTTTTCAAAAGATAAAATAAACCTGTTCATTAATCTTACTACTGCCATTGTATTAACAACTTTGCATATATTCACTTCATCTTTTAAGATTATTTCATTACTATTAACAATAAAAATCACTTCTAATAATATGAGGATGTATTATAACTTCCCCATTTTATGGAACCTCTCACTCTTAAAGGTAGCTCAAGGTAGAGTTTGACCCTAAGTCACTTGGTTCTATCTTTGGGCTTATGATTTACTGTAATGAGCACACCTGAAAGGCTCAGGAAATACATTTATTTAGACATAGATAATTCTGTAAAGCCAACTTTTGTTTTGCTGTTTACAGCAAATGAACAGGTTTCCACACGGTCATTGAAAAGCACATGTCTACAACTCTAAACCCACTCATCTTAGTTACACTTGTTCACTTTGCCAGGTTTAGAATGATGCTTACTAAGTGACTCCTGCTGTTGCTTCTAAGGCAACAGTTATGACTCTATTTTCACTCTTGCTTTTAATTTAATTACATCATGCTCTTAGAAAAGGATATGATTTAATTTTTGGATAGATAGTGCCTATGTAAAATATACATTTCATAAAATGCTATTCCTCTAGAGTGGACAAGCATAATATCTACTAGAGTTGGCAGTGGTTGACACATCTTAAATCATATTTATATGTGTGTATGTCAAGAATAACAAAACCTGGAGTGGAATAATGCACCAGCCTTCATAGGAACTCAATGTGTTCAGATCAGTTTATAAAAAAAAAATCATTAAGCCATTTACATACCTCAAAGAACAATTTTTGAGCTTTTTAGGGGATTGTGTTAATCAATGAAACCAAATTACTATTTTAATACTAATACTAGTATAGTATTTACCCTTTTCACTGGGTTGGCTTGTGTAGATGACACAAAATCCACATAGATAAATTTTTTTTAAAGCAAAAGCAAGATGGTACTTGGAAAGTAGGAAAGGCAAGTCTTAATCAAGAGTAGCCTTAAAGAAGCAGTGAAATTATATATTTTATTAAATATACCTATGTAAATCTCTTAAACAATTTTCATGATAAAATGGCATGTGGGTCTGAAGCATTTCTACTTCATACGACATGACTGATGACAACGTGGGCACAGTGGCCATGCCATTTTCCATTTGAAGGGTGGGTAACACACTACGCATATTGTGAGGGCAGTAGTTGACACAATATTTTCTTGGAAAAAAACAAAATGAGCTTTCTACTTAAGGAAAACATTTGACTAAGTGTTCCTAATGACAAAATTCAGACTTCCTCATAAAGAATAATTCTGAGCTTCTTTTTTTGATGTGCTTTTGAAATGATATCATACAATAAAGGATGCCACAACAAATGTGTGAACATTTGGAAGAGGTGGTAACCCAATACTTTAATAATATTTGAATGTTCAGTGTAAGACATAAAATCCATCTAAGTACATGATTGGCTAGTAGGTATTTATATGGATTACTAATATATAATACAAATAAAAATGCAGATTCTACATTACAAAGATTCCTTGGAATGCAACAATTGTTGGGATTTGGTTTAATGTCAAAAGAAAATATCTATGAATACTTGAAAAGACTTTTAAAACACTTCTAACTTTCAATAAACAGTCTACAAATTCAAACGTGGAAATCCAAGTCCAGCTGTCTTGTTTTAAGACAGAATTAAAGTAATATAAAATGACATTATTCTTATGACTAAGTTCTTTCCTAAAACTGTAGGGTATTTAAAATATAGATTTTTTATTTTAACCTGTTATGAATTTATTATTAAGTTTAAATGCAGTAGTGTATATTTAAAATTTTAACTTATGTAAGTATTAATACATATGACCTACACAAAGACTCTGGAGAAGTCTTATAAAAATGAAAAGATCAAGAATATACAATTTAATACCCACAGCACCTCATTTTGAGTGATCTGATATTTGCTTTGTGAATATCAAGTGATTTGATGTTTATTCACCTCCATGTCCTCTTTAAAATAAAACTTGCTGAGCCCAATTAGTGCTCTCTGGCAGTCCATGGATGTAGGGCCAGCCATTGGAACATAATTTATCTATCAGTGACTACAAACAGGAAGAAAATAGATTCTCTCTTCCTGGTCACCCATTAACTACCAATAGCTCCTCATCTAGAGGTGGAGTCTGATGAACTCCTTCCCAACCCATGCTGGAATTGTGACTAGCTTGTTCCTGGGCATCTCATGCTATGAGTTTGTGAGTGCAGGGTCTACGGCCGTATTCAGAAGACAGGATTTCGTATCTGTCTTCCCTATCTTACAGCTTTTACATTCTTTCTACTTTTTCTCCCATGATGTCCCCTGACCCTTGGGGACTGGGGCAGGTATTGATAATAGGCATCCCATCCCTGACCCTTGGAGACCTGGGCAGGTGTTGATATAGGCATCCCATTCAGGACTGAGCATTCAACAGCCAGTTGTTCTGAGCACTTTGATAAGCTATGAATCTCTGCATTAATGCTTATCCACTACAAAAAGAAGCTTCTCTGACCAGGATTGAGAGCAGTGTTAATCTATGGGCATAAATATAAAGATAGTTTTGCAGCATGTCCATTCAGCAAAACAGCAGGAGTAGGTTCTTTACTAGAACCTGTGAACTCCCCATCACGGTATGTTTCACCAATCTTATCGTATCATATTTGAGCTTCCTCATACGGAATAGGCCTTAAATCCAGTTGGAAAGTGATGGATTTTCCCTATAAGAGTCACATGACTCCATATAAGTGGGCACACATTGTCTGGTAGGTTGGTATTGTAACATGCATGGTCTGATGCTGAGTAGGACCATCAATATCTCTCTGCCCTCAGAACCTTCTGGACCATGAAAGCTAGTGAACAGGGAGGAAGTTTCCAGGTCAATTCAAGATTGATTTTGTTGTATCCTGCAACCAAACTGTGTGGTGTTCTAAAAAATATGGTCTTGCCATTCAGTTATGGTGGGCAACCAAAATCATTGGCAAGGGCCTGTGCTATTTAGAAGGCCTTTGGGAGCCTCCCCAACCAATAAATTGTAGGGAGAAATCCTATGCCTGACATTGAGGTTTTGTTTATTAACCCATATCTTCTGGGAGCAGCTTTGTTCACCCATGTGAAGGGTATCTGGCAGGAGGGATTCTTTATATAACAGGATACTCTGGGTAGAGAGTTTGGTACATAAAGAGTGGGAATAATCTCTGAACTAAAAATAAAAGGTCCATTTAATTCTGGGACAACTCTGCTTAGTATCTTTGAAATAATTTATAATGGTCTAAGTCAAAGCAAGAATCAGCACAGGTAATAATGATGTCGTGCCCTCTTTCCAATACATTAGTTATCACTTCATTTCTGGACACAAGGGGCATCAGTGGGGGAGTTTTCAGCAGGGGTGTGGTCTCTGGAAACAAAAACTAGGTCAAGAGTTACTGTGCTTTGTGGATGTGATGGAATTATCACTACTGTATTAGGAACTCTGTGAAAAGAATAGGTGTGAACTTGGAGACATTGTTAACTAGAGCTGATCTTCATTCTGCCTTCTTTGAAGGACCTAGATTAGGAGTCTAGGCTAAGGCTTTTTTGTTTTCATCCTGATCTCTTTCTGTTACTCCCAATGAATGGAGAAGCACTAGGTAAAAATCATGGGAAAAACAACTGAACTAGCTATATTCTTGTATCACATTGATAATTCTAAAATATTATGTTTAATATATACACAAAAATGACTTAAGATGTTAAAGGTGATACGTTATTGTATATTATTAATTGCATATAATAAATAAAGATTTTAATCCTTATATTGTTAACTAGTTATTAGTGGATATCAAGTATATTTTATTATGATGCTATGGCTTGTGAAGAGGATATAAATTCCCAGTTTGTCCAAGATTTGGTTTGATTGAGTTTGCCAAAGGAAAGAGCAGATAAAAATCATGATAAAAACACAGTGGCGAGAAGTCTAAACTTGGTCACATTTTCAGCTTTAATTCTAGGGCAGAACATCATTTGCTTGGCTTGCTTACTGTGAACAACCTAAATACAATTATTCACTCTCAGTGCAGTGGGCAGTCAGCCATGGGCTAACTGCTTGTGTTAGTGTTACAGCTATATCACCCCCTACCAAAATCAGACATTAGTAAAAACTGATCTGTATTTCTGAGTTCCTGGGGTTTTGTATCAGTAGTTCATATTGTCATTAGGGGAAGCCAGTGCATACTGTTAATCTAACAGCTAAAATCAAACTAATCAGATAGTGCAATGAAAGCAGTCATTTACAGGGAGCATCACAGACGAGCTTTAACTGTTCCTGCTGACAGTTATTACACTTCTTTCCAGATGTTTTTCTCTGCTTTCTTTTTCAGTCAATTAGAAATAGCTACCACCATGTTTACAGAATTCCCATTAGTTCAGTGTGAACTTTAAAAATTGACACATTGAGCTTCTAATAGCTCACATGATGAACTCTTACCTCCTGCTTCTCTCCACCAATCATAACTATATGGAACACTGGCTTTCCACCAGTTCAGGGTTCTTCTTATTTCTTTTACATAAAATGATCTGCTTTTATGTGAATATTAAGTAGTTCCAAACTCTTCTAATCAGATTAGGCGATATTTTCATTTGTCACAGCAGGACTAGGCAGACATGAAGAATGAATGGTACTAAGTACAGAAAATAACTCATTTGTACTGCTTAAATTCATTGTTAGCATGCGTGCGTGTGTGTGTGAGTGTGAGAGAGAGAGAGAGAGAGAGAGAGAGAGAGAGAGAGAGAGAGAGGATGCACATGCATGCAAATATATGTCAATGCAGTAGCAAAGATTAAGATAGATGAATGGGTAAAGGGACCAGGCAACTGGCATAGGGGTGAAACTTGGGTGAACACATTAAAACTTCATCCATGTTAAAAGCACAAACTTGCTTAAAGAGTTCTTTTGCTAGTCAGTCATAGGTCTGTATTAACTGCCTGCCATTCCTGCACCCACCAGAAGGGATTACTAAGACTATCAAACCACAGTGGTATGCCTTTGCATGTCTATGAGAAGAACAGACCAAGAAGGGCAAAGGAGAGAAAGTGAGTTCATGATGCTTGTCTTTCAAATACTCCGATGAATGAGTACTTGTGCTCTTTGTGTTTGACCAATGATGGATAAATATTGTTTGTGCTAATACAATGTTGTTTCTACCCATAATTCCAAGGATGGGCATCAACTGTGAAAGGAAACACACTTGAGAAATATTATGATGATATAAAGTGTAATTTATAGCTTAGATCAATACCTGTATCTGTCAAAGGGCAAATAGGCATCTAATGCTGTATGTTTAATATAATAAAAAAGAAATCCATTCAAACAACATTTAAAGAATGAGGGAATTCTTTCATATTATAATAAAGGATATGGGAAAGGAAGCTCCTAGGGTGGGTTAATTGAGCACTTCAGTGACGTTTCTTGAATCTAGTTTGGTGTTCCTAGTCTGCCACCTTTATCGGGCGGACAAGATGCCCACTCTTGGCATTACAACAGTCCAATTTCATTTTCAGGTTGTAATACCTGGAGGTCAAAATAGTTATGTTCTTTGTGATGCACTTTTGGTTAACATTTAATTATGGTAACAATGATTCTGGGGCTTCTCAGCCTTCTTCTCATGTTTATTAATCACAAGCGGGTTCTTAATAAAAGAACATATAATAAAGGTCAGGTAATGATCCACTAGGAAATGGCCGCATCAAACTACCTTCAAGTTCTGGTCCACCACCTTATAATTCATCCTTTGCTTCCTAATCATCCTCAGACACACACTGGTCTGGCCTCTGTTACCATGGATTAGACTGTGAAAAGTTTATGTAAAGGTAAGGACAGACTACCCATGCTCTACCTTTAGTAATTTGCCCTGTTATTTTTGAGATGTATATAGTAGTTACTGGTAACAACGATAATGTGGTCATTTATCTTGCTGAGCAGTTTTATGCTAAATGTATACCACATATATTTTATCATTTCATAATTGGATGGGCATTCAAATGTTTCTCACACTTCAACTAACACTAGCAAAGTTAACGTGGATGTTTATGTGAGCATATATGCTCTCGCTTCTGTTAGGTAAATACCTAGGAGTGAAAATGGTTAGATCACATAATTAATACTAAGAAAAAAAACCTCTCCCAAGCATTTACAGTGCCTTCTATTCTCATTACCAGCTGCCAGACTTTTTACTTTCAGTCACTACACTAGATATGTATGGATACTAACTTAAGATCATAATTTGTTGCACTGTAATCCCTAACGATACCACTAATGCTTAGTGTGACTGTCCTTGCTCTTCTTGTATGATATGTTGCTTCAACCTTCCCCCATTAGAAGATCTGAGGTGCAACTATGTTCACAGCAGCATTATTCGTAATAGCCAGAACCTGGAAACAACCTAGATGCCCCTCAATGGAAGAATGGATTAAGAAAATGTGGAACATTTACTCAGCAGTAAAAAATAATGATATGATCAAATTTGCAGGCAAATGGATGGAACTAGAAAATATCATCCTAAGTGAAGTAACTCAGATTCAGAAGGACAAACATGGTATGTACTCATGCATAAGTGGATACTAGATGTAAAACAAAGGATAACCAGACTACAACCCATAGTTCCAAAGAAGCAAGCTAACAAGGAGAACCCAAAGGATGCATGGATTGTCCTAGGGAGGGGAAATAGATGAGATCTCCATGAGTAAACTGGGGATGGGGGGGCAATGGAGGGTAGGGGATGGGGTGATGAGAACATAAGGGAACTGGTTGATCAAGCTGAAACAAGGATGGAGTGGGAGAGCTATAAAAGAGATTCCATGATAGAGGGAGACATCATGGGGATAGGGAGAAATCTGGTGCTAGGGAAGTTCCCAGGAATCCATAAGGATGACCCCAGCTTAGACTACTAGCAATCGTGGAGAGGGTGCCTGAAATGGCTTACCCCAGTAATCAGATCGGTGAATACCCTGTCATCATAGAGCCTTTCTCCAGTAACTGATGGAAACAGATGCAGAGATCCACAGCCAAATACCAGGCCAAGCTCCAGGCATCTAGTTGAAGAGACAGAAGAGGGATTCTATGAGTAAGGGGCATCAAGATCATGATGGGGAAACCTACAGAGACAACCAAACCAAACTAGTGGGAACTCATGAACTTTAGACCAACACCTGTGGAGCTTCCATAGGACTAGACTAGGCCCTCTGCATAAGGGAGACAGTTGTGTAGCTTGATCTGCTTAAGGGGCCCCCTGGCAGTAGGATCAGGATCCATCCCTGGTGTATGAGCTGGCTTTTTGGAACCCACTACCTACAGCAGGACACCTAGCACAGCCTTGAGGCAGGGGAAGGGGCTTGGACCTGCCTCTACTGAATGTACCAGGCTCTGCTGACTCCCTATGGGAGACATTACCTTCTTGTGGGAGGGAATGGTGGGTGGGTTGAGGGGGGGGGGAAGGCATGTAAAATGAATAAAAAGTTTCTTAATTAAAATAAAAAGATTTCAGCTGATTTTTATTAATGAATTATATGAAGTTCCTATGTATTCTATATACAAAACCTTAGTCAAACATGTCAATGGTATATCCATCTGTCAAGGTTTGCCATTTTGTCTGAAGATTATCTTTTGGGAAACAGAAATTTTCATTTGGATGGAGTATAATTTATAAACATATTCAGCCTTCACAATTATAACATAATACATTTCTATTTTTTAAAGCCACCTACTCTGTGGTCCTTTATCATGTTATTTCTATAAAAGGAATCCTACCCCAGCATCATTTAGTGATGAGACTGTCTTTCACCATTAATTACCCTTGTTCCTCAGAGCAATATCAACAGACCATGTTTGTATGGGAGTCTTTCTGATTGTTCTGTCCTCTTCAATGGTTGTATCTTGCTCAATTTTTATACAAATATGTCTTAACATAAGATTAAAATTTTTTAAATTAATGTTTTTGAGACTTTCATATACAAATTCTGTATGTAGCTCACTATAGCCCATCTCTGTCCAATCCCTCCCCTCCTCCCACTCCATTTCAAATTCACAGCCTCTTCTTCTTTAATTATTGCTCTTACACACACACACACACACACACACACACACACACACACACACACACACACACACAAAAAGAGCCTACTGAGTCCTTTTAACATTGCATATATATACATGCTTTAGGATTGAACCTACTGTATGAGTTCAGTGGCTGTTGAGAGGGAAAATATAGAGCTATAATTCCTCTTAGCATCACTTTGTTGAACTGTAAAGTTGAATTCCTTTTCAAGGGTGTTTTCCTAGTCTTTGCATTTCCAAGTGCATTTCAGAAGTGCTGGGGGAAATAAAAGCTTCCAAATGTTTTGATTGATCTATAGATGAATTAAATATCTTCAAAGATAGCCAATAGTGAGTCTTTTAAATTAGGAACATGGGCCTTTGATTTCTCTTAGGAGTGTTTTGTCACTTTTAGGACTGGAGGAGAATTGGTTTATCATTGTGAGTTTCCCCACTGTATTCCTTGTGTCTTGATGCTATTGAAGTGGTCCTACATTGCATTTTCAGAAACAGTCATAAAGTTTCCTTCTGTGACTTACATTCTACAACTTGGATAAATTCTCTCTATACTTTTAAAAGTAGGTTGCATGGGATCATCTTCCTAAGTAATAATTTAATCTATAAATAAACTATGTCTTTTTCCTGATTTACTGTCAATAAATGGAAAGGCTAAACTTGGTTGTCAATGTGATTGAATCTGGAATCCATCTCTAGGTGAGTATTAAGGCATCTCCAAATAGGATGAACTGAGGGGGAAGACCCTTCTCCAGAGTGGGCAGCTCAAACATTGAAAGCTTCTGGGAAAGCAGAGTCCCTTGCCTAAGTGTCTTTGCTCCTAGCTGGCGATCGCATCTTCTCTGTTGCTCCCACACCAATCCTTCTTCTACACTAAAATCCAGCTTTCCCTTCATGTACTTTATAAGTATTATCGACATCATATTCATTATGAAAAAGCTCACATTTTAGCATAGAGTTTTAATATACATTTCATATATTTGAAGTGCTCTGCAACCAGAAACATTATCTGATTTTAGGTCTTGTCTGTCACCACTAAAAATAATACTTGAATGAATTAGTCCCAGTTCTCCTCCTCCATCACTTCCCTATCTACCTATTTGGTCTCGGCCTTTTGGTTTGCTTATCATGGTCAAGGATGCCAAAGATGCTGGGATACATCCAACCCCTAATACTTCACCTTGGCTTGTAATGTAATGGATCGAATGCAATGAGAATCTTAGTGATGAAGAAGGTCCAACATGTTAGACTACATTAATTTAAGAACACACGGTACACCCACATTATATTTTTGGTTGCAAAGATTCCAACTTTAAAAAGATTTTTTAAGCTTCATATAAATGTGATCGCACATTTTATATTTACCACAAGCAGTGGGTAAAATTCTATATGCATCTGGCAACCAATATATCGAATTAAAAACTGAAAAGAATGTTTTGGATTTGAAGTCAGCTTTAGATGAAAAGGGTTTCAGTCCAATGTCTGTATTTTAATATTCTCAGCAGGAAATTTAGACCAGTTTCTATCGTTTGCTTTCTTCCAGATGCTGCGGCACTGTGACACCAAAATTTAAACAAAATTATCAGGGAGGATTTACTGCTTCAGAATGTTGAACACAGGACTGGTGTCTCTTAATAATCCACTCAAAAAATTGTGGAAATGGACAAACAAGTACAAAAAGCAAGTACCAAGTTACAGTAGAAAAGGTGCTGGCACTGTGTGTAAGAGACTACATAAATAAAGACACATTTAAGAAAATGTTCAGCTTCATTATCAAAAATGCAGAGAATTGCCAAGAATTATCAAAATATTTTTGTATGTGAATTTCTTTTTAACATGCTATATATTTCCTCTATTTGTCTTATACAAAATTTTATGACAATTTTAGCACAGTCATTTCAAATTATAAAAATGATACTTTCTGTCATTAAAAACTAAAAAAATTCTAGAATTTGAAACAATTCAGAATATGAATATTTGAAGCATAGATATAAGCTACATCTTGTTAACATTTAAAAATTTTAAAGAGGAAATAGTAATAAGTAATAAAATAATCCAATTGGCAATTCACGGATGCTGGGTGTTGGCTAATAGTTTCTTCAAGGATGTGGCTTCTTAGAGTCTACCCATGCTTCAGTAGATGGTTCAACACCCATGCCAATACAGGCAGCATTAAGTAGACCCCAATGCCAATACAGGCAGCATTAAGTAGACTTCATGGGTTTAAAAAGAACACATGAAGTTGGAAAGGATAAGAGCTGGGGTAAAGGGAGGAATCAGAGGGGAGGCAATGGAGGTGGATTTGATCAAAACATATTACATGCATGTATGACAATATCAAACAATAGAATAACTGAACAGGGAGAGTTAAGCGGCTACATGTAAAAACCTCTATTTGAAGGTGGTTCATTGTTTTCATCTGTCATAATGAGACCCATCATGGTGCACAAGCAGTGTCGGCTAATAAATCATCCTGTCAGCATCACGTCTATGGTGTAAGTTTATGGATAAGATTTTCTAAATGATTGCCCAATGTATATTTTAGCTATCATATTTCATAGTCATATACAGCTCTGAGCTTTGGGAAATTTAATTAAAATTATTGTTTGACAGTTTTTGTAAGATTTACATTTATACTAACAACACCGCCCCCCCATCTCCTTCTACCTCTGACATTGGAACCCCCTTTCTCAACACACCTCTCTCCTACTTCCTTCTTTATATGTGTGAAGCCCACTGAATTTAATGAGACTTTCTTTCCTGAGAGAGGGTGGGAGCTGATTTAATCTAGAGCGTATGCAGGGATGGGAGGGAGTGCTAACTTTTCAAACAACCTATTCTGATGGGAATGAACCAGTTAATCGGGTTAATGAAATGTACATCAGAGGAAGTGCTACCCATGACCTAACTCCCTTCTCAAAGTTCCACCACTCTTTAATACCACTTTGTAGGGAACAGAGACTACGCAAGCCATATACTCATCATAGCTGGCTGACAAAAGAGATTTATGTATTTATTGTAGTGGCCACACAGCTGCATATGTTTTCAGAACTTTCCAAATTTTACTCTGTAGGGCCTATCCCTATACACAGTTGACAAAACAAAAGAAGAAAAAAAAACATTTTTTAGAAAAAACAACCAGTTGTCACTACTGACATACTATTTATTATTTTTTCTAAGGTTTGCTATTCTAATTACTACCAACACTACAGGTGTTGGAGTCTCCTCATCCAGGAAAGTGTATTGTTCAGTCATGGTGGTGTGCTGGGTGAAGTGGAGGGTCAGAAATGCTTGGCAACTTAGGGAACTCAGGGCCAGCCTGGGCTACACATATTCTGTCTAAATCCCACTGTACCTATTCCTATCAAAGGCACTGGATGGATATCAAAAAGATTACAATTTATTTTATTCCATATTTTCTGCCATAAGTAGATACATACATTATACAATTCAAATGCCATTTTTATATATTGTGTATGAAATGTCAGGAGATTTAACAAGAATCTTGCCTCAATAAAATAGGTAATTCATTTAATACCATTCCCTATATTTTATATAGATCCCAATTAACATTAGAAAATATTCAGTATGAATTGTGTGATGGTGATTCAGAGTTCTCTTAAAGTATTCTCCATAGATCCTTTGGTTTGCCTTTTATTTGGAAGCTGAGATAAAATTTGTTCTCAGTGAAAACCTCTAATATTTTGTCAGTAATATTTTTGAAGACATTCTCAAGTACATAGACAACATGACCTTTGCAAAACATACTATTGTTCTAGAAAGTTCTTGGTGGAATTGGTATAATGCAGGAGGACCAGCTGCCATTTAAACATCTTAGGAAAAAAAGGTCATGTACTTATTGCAATTCATGTGAATGATGGAAGTAAATCAAGAGAAAATGCATCTCTCTCTGCTAGTTGCCAACCTTCTTTCTATTTATGGAAAATTGCACAAAAATGATGTTAGTCCCATTTGTGTTTATGTGACAATTTTATTTTATCCTTCCTTCTTCCTTCCTTCGTTCCTATGAAAAAGTTGTAGTCTATTATCATTTACCAAGTAGTTCTCTGTGGATGTAAAAATCCAGATGGCCCCAGCAGATGGAGCCTTGGAAGCCTGGTTGAAATGTCCCAGACACATCCATCATGTAAACACTCCATAGGAAATTTGAATAAAGCTGAAGATCTGAAATTCTATGGACTGTAGAGGGTAGTCAGCTGTAAAGTTCATGTGCAAACACACTGTTGATTATGACTTCTTAAGGAAACTTATTGTAATGTGCTCTTTATGCATTATTTAATCATTTGACATTTAAAACACACCACCAGATCATGATGGCAGGGAAAACCTTGCTCAGGTTTCCCAATTCTGTCATTGGGAGGAGTTACAAAGAAATGAAGGACATTCTTGCAAACTAGTTCAAAGCTTTGGAGTTGCTCTGTTCTTGGACAGAGACAGGAAATATTTTCATTTTATTTGACAGTGGTTAATTGCGCAGACCAGTTCATAATGTTATTTTGAATATAATTCAGTTAGTTTTTCTTAAACCATCATAAAGACAGTGACATAGTAAGTTTCACTGCCCACTAAGTAGCAATTGGGTTCTCATATTAAGAGATAAAATATTGATACTGTGTTTTTACATAGTAGATGTCTTATAAATATTCTCTGATTCTTCTGTATTTATTTTCTTAAGTGTTAAAATTCAGGCTGACAGTAGACAACAACTAAAAATTTCAGCGGTCCTGTGAAAGGTCGCTGAATAAATTTAAAATTAAACTTGAACACCCCCTCCCCCAAAAATAAAAAAGTCAATTACGCTAGTGAATTTAAAACTCACTTATCCTTCATGTTACTCTGTCTTCATATCCAAGTAGGATTTGGGGAAGAGGAATGAATGACCGAATAACCTTGTATTATATTTACTACACACAAATGGAGTGGAGGTTCCTGGACAGTGCTTAAAAACATTGCTTTGTGCTTAATAAGATTCTGATGGTCACAATTTGGCCTCCCTATCATTTGGGGGAACAGCTGGTTCTGATTCACATGTAATATATTTGAACTAGATGTGGGATGTGGAATTATGAATGGTATAAAAAATGCTTTTAAGAGTGGTGCCGAAGGACAAGCTTAGCCAGAAGCAGCCTGACTAGCAAGAAGCAGTGCTTGACCCAGAACACAAGTCAAAAGCCACCTTCCAGTGTATACAAAATCTACAGGGGAAATGACATCGGACATCATGAGAGACCAGGAATGGGTTTTAGATGACTGTCCATCAAGGCCTGGGATGTAAGTTTTATTACATGTATATTTTGTGTGCTTTTTCTTTATGAAATATTATGTTTTTCAATTCATTTTAGTGGCACGATGTCTCTTTTCCAGTATTTTTGAAATTAAACAGCAAGGTATAGTATAGTATACAAAACGAGCAGATAGTAATGGCGAAGGTAGAACTGTGGAGGTAGCACGAACAAAATTTGGAGTCCAGGGCTCTGGTAAAATAAGGTTTTGCCATCACTGGATCCTCACTCTCCCATTCCCAGATGCCACTCAGTGTGGACGGAATGGCTGGGTTACATACTTAATGAACTCCTTTCAGGTTCATTGTGAAATATTTCAGGACTTTCCTAGAAACCTTTTCCAATCCATGAGCTGTTTTAATAAACCATTTCTGCTTATCAATAATTCATTTTTCCCTTTCTTGCCATTTTACTTGAAAAATAAAATTAAGCAATAAGAGTTTTAAATATATAAATTCACTCGCCCCATTCTAGTGTTTGTATTCCTTTCTATATATTGTCACCATCCTAGTTTATCTTGCATGATGTTCAGTTCGAGACCAGTTTACTGCCATCCTGAGATTGAGACATCTCATAGGCTAGTGTTGGAGGAACCTGACTATCTTTTCCATGTCTCCTGTGGTCCTGATTGTAGAACCACTGGACAAATTAATATTGTTCTGACTTGGATAGTCATACATAAAAAGATAATAGCTTCCATCCTAGTGATAATTATTTTTCATGCTATTTCTGTGACTTACTCTTTTTATTCTGGCCCTTAAAAAAGAAACTCATCTACCTGCACATTTTGTCTCTGATCTCAAGTCTGATTGAAGGTTGACATTATTAGGCTGAGGGGAAGGAGAATACAAATTTTATCTCCCCCCCCAAGAATTTAAATAAGGCTTGATTGTATTGGTCCTTCATTGCTGAGAACAGATAGAAACTCACTGAGCATCCTCAGCAAATCCATGATTTTAGGCAATTCAAACATATTAAAAATGGCTGCGATATGAGGGGGTGAATCTCAAGAAGTAGGCCAGGAACCTGAGGAAATGGAAATCTTTGTGAATTAGCTATCATGCATTTGAATTTCCTACATTTGGACTAGTAGTATTCTATGGGTGTAGAATAAATTTTAACTGTGATAGTGATTGTATACCAAATATTGGATGAGGGTAATTGTGATGTC
This sequence comes from Peromyscus melanophrys, assembly GCA_902168415.1. Lineage (NCBI taxonomy): Eukaryota > Metazoa > Chordata > Mammalia > Rodentia > Cricetidae > Peromyscus > Peromyscus melanophrys. Next base: position 31,616 of record CABHPR010148322.1, on the reverse strand, counting down.
TGTGAGCTTCCACATCCTCATTTATAAAGAAAAGAAATAGAGTTTCAGAGCTTTAAAAATAAGTTTAAAAATTTTAATGTAGAGAAAGAATCAGCATACAAATTAAATGGTCAGAACTTTATTTACAGATGAACATTTATTACGTTTTTATGTATGTGTCATTTTGATGACACACAGATCTTTCTCAGTGTCAGGGTAGTTTACAGTATGTGATAATGCCAATGTTCTGTGTCATTTTGCCACAGTAGCCAACCATCAGCTGTGGTGTGAAATATGTGCTGGGAACTTGACTAATTGGCACAGGTGCCAGGTGGAAATGAAATTACTGTCTCTCTAAATATGTTTCCCCAAGACAGTGGCTATGGCATGGGAATTGTGAGAGCAGCAATTCTTAGCACCCATCACAGTTCCTCCAATATCTGTCCTTACCAGTGCAGATCCTTACACAGCCCTAAAGAACTAGAAACTCTGGAGGTCAAAACTAGAAAATAGATAACTTTCATATAAAACAGATACTTAAGATGTATGCAAAGTCAGAGAACTGTCGATTGCAACTTGTCTTATTAAGGGTAAGGTCACAAATCAGCACACTGTTATGTAGCACACTTCTCTATGGGTGTGATAGATACAAACACTTACAAAAACATAGCTTTTAGTAAGACATAATTAAACAACCAATAATTTAAGTTAAATAGAGCATGTGCCATTTTTGTTTTTAATGTAACTTACTTTCAAATAGCTATCTAATTTTTAGTAATATTTGTTTTATCAAATAGTTTTCATTATACCAAATAGTATTCCTGGATATCTGGCAGTCAATTATTTTAAATAAACTAATTTCAAAACAGTGCTTGGGTAGAAATACTCCCTTGTCTTTATCATCTCGAAGTCTGCATCTTTATTGCTAGTGGAGTACCAGGCACACAGACATACTGTAGGGTAGTTTTAGCATTCTGAAACCTGTTGTGCCAGTCCATTATGCCAGAGTGGCAGGTAAAAGTTTATGAAGACCATGGCTTGGAAGATGTGACATGTTGGTAAATCCAGACAAATAATGAGTGTCTAATTTTTAGTATATTTTACCCAATCAGATAAATTATACTTTAAGATTTTGTTACATATACATAAAAACTCATCTCTGCCATTAACTATGGGGTGTGCTCTATGTCTTTAATGGTAACTGTCTTACAATTCTGCTTTTGTTGGGTTGGAGGTTGAGTCAAGCCCTCACATATGACAGGCAAGTTTGTCCCACTGAGTTACACACCTAACCCTTAGTCCTTGCACAGAGACATTGACAGTCCATTTAGAAAGACGCTGAATGTATGCATGGACACTCAGAAGATCCAGTAGTATAGAGGTGAAAGAGATCTGTTAGTGAAAAATTTGCAAACCTATACAAGATCCCTAGGGGGAAAAAATCTCATTACATTATAAGTCAAAAGACTGACAAAGCAGGTAGACCACCGGCTACCTAGGACATAAGCTTGTTTTCACACTGAAAGTTAGTTTAGATTACATCTCCCCAACCTCAGAATGTTACTTGCTAGAAATAGTAAATTAAAACAAAATAAAGGCACGTAGCACCAACTAGTTAGTACGTTGTGAGAAGTGTTTAAGCTTTATAGGTTAAGAGGAGCCGTGACAGGAAATGTTAGCAAAAAGAAGAAAATTTCCCAGGGAAGAATGCCTTGGGTTTCATTGTATTTAATTTTTTCTTCCTGTTGCCTTTTTGTTCTCTTCTTGGGCTTATTGTAAGAATGAACTTAGTGTCTTTCCGTTCCCTAATTCTTTGAAAGAAAACCTGCACATAGCAAGACCCCATTTAAATGGACATACTGGGGTGTAGAGCTCATCAGGCATCCTCTGTATGTGCACATAATTGTGTCAGTGTGAGTAGTTTGCAGGGAATAGGGACTTAGAGAAGAGGTGGGAGGGAAAGATAATACATCCTCACATGTCAAAAGCAGCCATCCACGAAATGTGGCCGAACACCATCAGCTGCCTTTCTTATCTCCAGGCCAAGGACCATCTGGGCAGAGAAGATGAAGTAATGGGAGAGGGGGAGGGGTTGAGGACGAAGAAAGGGGGATCAAAAGATGGGAGGGCATAAGAACTCCATGAAAGTCCAGCAGAGAGCACTTTAAATGAAGGGAAGTGTTTATTGAAGGAAGCTGTGGACACCCTACCCATCCTGCGGATGCTTTCTGTTTCCTTTAATAAACACCTACTTTCTCTTAAAAAATAAAGGGGCTAGAGATATGAGTCAGCAGTTAAGAGCAGTTGCTGCTCATGAAGAGGACCTGGGTTCAATTCCCAGCACCCATATGATAGCTCACAACCATCTGCAACTCCAGGTCTGGGGGGATATGATGCCCTCTTCTTACCTGCATCGATGCTGCACACATATGGTGCACAGACATGGATGCAGGAAAAAACATAAAACTTTGAAACAAAATAAGACAAAAGCAATGAGAGGTCAGTGTATACAATGTAATCAGGTTACTTGGCAAGCTATACAGAATGAAAAAAAATCCATTTTTTCAATCTTTGTTGCTCCTTGTGAATTTCTGGAACTTAATGGAGAGAAGAAAATATGTATCAAGGAAACAGCACTCTTTCTTAATATTAGGATGTTATTCATACCCAGAAGAAGTTAAGATGGAGGCTTTCTCTTCCCTGGTCTTCAGCAAGCTCAAGCAACTTCACACTAGGCAACATTCATCCCCTGCCACGAGAACAAAACTGCATCATGGGGTTGCTTTGAAACCAACTGCAAAGATGCAAATAAAACATTTAGCCTGGAGTCCTAAAGCCTGCCGCACAGTGATAGCTCCGTAGCAGTAGACAGTTAGAGGGGATGAGCATGTTTACTGCAATGCCCACACCACAGGTGGCCTAGGTCACCCAGACCTTCACAGACAAACATAGTGCATAGGAGCTTCAGCACAGCAGAGCAGCAGACAGACCCTTTAAAAATAGCACAGAGGAAAAAAATAATCCTGGAGCATATGAATGAGCCTAAACCTCTTTTGTACCATGGCAGAAAACATGTAGAAGAGGAAGCCAGAGGAGAAATAGGAGGAAGAGAGGAAACTAAGAGAGCTGGCAGGCTATGGTCAGTCATTCCTTTGAAGGGAGAGAAATACAGACTGCACCAAATTAAGCTAAGCTTTAATTCTTTAAAAGTTTCACCCATATAAATAAAATATGGCCATGTGTCTGTCCTCCAAAGTGGCCATTTGTGCTTGGTCCTTCCCTTGGCTACAGATAGACAAGGGCAGAGGTAAAGAGGAAGTGGAAAAAAGGGCAATCTAGGGACACAAAGAATCCTTAGCTTCCCTGAAAGACCATCGTGTTGATTGGTGATGTTCTTTTGAAGAACTTAATAGAGAGGGCAGCCATTAACATCAGAAGAAAAGTCCTTGTCTCGGTTTTCAGTATGGCAGAGCATTAAGGCTGCCAGCAGGGGATTCCCACTAGTGGGGTAGGCAGGGTACAGTTGAATTAAGAAAATTAGAAGACCAGAGTTATGCAGAAAGGCACCTCCACTCTGCATGGGGCTGCTTATGGCTCTGGAGTGTCTTCTCTTCTGTATTCTTTTGTATTCAAACGCTTGCTTCCTGGGGCACAAGCTGAAAGGTGCTGTTCAGCAGTGAAATGTTCTCTCATTTCTCCATCATCATCGTTCAATAGCTTCCCCCCCCACTCTTTGTGAGGATGATTTATACATGGGATAGGGGTATAATTTATTAATGACTTTTAAAAAAAGCCAAAACACTATTAATAATTACACTGAGATGACAGGACTGTGTCAGCCAGAGAAAATAGTCAAGTTCTATGGAAATAAGCATAGCGGGCCACTCAGAGAGAATGGGATTCAGGGACACATCCACTGGCTTATTCATTGGCATTGCAGAAATTCTTGGGGGAAACTGAGAAACTTGATTGACAGGGTCTTTTTGAGGGCACCCGAGGCTGGAGATTGCCTGGTAATTTTCAATACCCATATGCGGTCTTCATGCTTCCTGGCAGTGGGTTCTATATATAGTAGCTTCTGTTCATTAAACTTCTTAATTCAAGTCTGTGCTAGAGTAATTGTGAAGAGCGGTCCAAGGGGTAAGATGAGTACTATTTGCGTTAATGTAGTCACTATTCCCCAGTGTACCATTTAGCAAATAAAGTGTGAACTTTATAAAAAAAAATTGAATAGGTCTTTTATCATAGCTGCAGGCTGCTAGGAAGACACCAATTTTAAAAATGCTTAAAAATTTTTTATATTGTTACTCTGACTCAGCCATTCTAACTATACATTTCCCTCTACTTTTAAAGAGATAAGGAGAGAATGAATTATAAGGAACATTTCTTTTTTTGGTTTTTTGAGACAGGGTTTCTCTGTGTAGTTTTGGTGCATGTCCTAGATCTCTCTCTGTAGATCAGGCTGGCCTCGAACTCACAGAGATCCTCCTGGTTCTGCCTCCCGAGTGCTGTGATTAAAGGCGTATGTCACCACTGCCCAGGCCAGGAATATTTTAAAATGTCATCTCCCAATTGGCTTATTTATGTATAACACAAGAAACTTCACAAAGGAATTTTAGGTGGAGAAAATGACACTGGCTCAAGTCCTGTCAAATTATAATGGGGGGAAAATCAGACGCTATGATCATCACACAGGATTTGGAGGTGGGAGGACCATATAGATGATAGCATTCTGTGTGACCTTAATTAGTCTATCTGACTACGCATAATCAACTGAGGCTTTGAGAAAGTTCTTGCCTTTTATGGTCAGCAGACCTCTTCCTGCTTCCTTTTTGCTGAAGCTGGTCTTCTAGGTCATTTTTAGCATATTGGATTGCCACTGACTATCAGTAAGATCAGTGATCCTGTCTCTAAAAGTTGCAGTAATTCCCAACATTTATAATATGGCTTTATCCACCTGGACAGAATGAAACTATTTTGTGCAAAGAGGAAATCATTCTGAGACCTAAAACCTAAGGTAGAATCATTCACACACGCAAGCACCCTTCTTCTAAAGCTGCAGATCAGGACAAAATAACGTATATGTTTTACTTTTCCTCCATTCTTATACTACAACCCAAACTGACACCAAGCAAGTCATCACTTTGGGATGATACCCACCATCAGGGTGACCTTCATTCCATTTCAGCTCTGATGAGATCACACCAGGAGTTAGTGTCAGTTTCCATAGATTAGTAAGTCTGTCCCCAAGACTGAATCTCTCACTTTAGTACCAGTGCTTTAGAGGTTCCCCAATATCCTCTTCAGATTTGATTCATTTGCTTTGAGTGGCTTGCAGAACTTGGGAAGCATTTGATTCTTTTTTAAAAATAGGATTAGGTTACACATAATTGAGCTGCTAGCTAAAGAGGCCCCATAGGAATCCCTAAACAACCTAGGCTCTTGCCAAGACTCCAGGTTGCTCTCCACAAATTGACAGCAAGGCCCCATTGCTGAAGACAACACCTGAAGAACTCAATGAACACATCTCCATTCATGGAGATGTTGAGCTGGTGCCTACATAGAGCCTTCATCCCTATATTCCAGCATCTTTGATACATGTAAGTACTTTGTACACTATCAAAAGAGAAATGTAAAAACCAAGCTAGCCACACACCCTTTATCTACAATGGTGTACTACCTGCAAGGTATGCTAGGACATATGCACAAAGTTTGTGAGAGTAACTAACCATGGGCTTAATTTGACTTAAGCCTACTCCATGAGATGGAACCCATACTCAACACAGGAACCCAAGACTAGATAGCCCAGGAACCTAAGGTAAAAACCAAATAATACTGGTCTAAAAACAGAAAGAAAAAGTGTACTGATAAAATGACTACTAATGATATCCTGCTATACTCATAAATCAGTGCCTTGTTCAGCCTTCATCAGAGGAGCTTCGTCCTGCGGCAGATGGGACCAAATACATAGATCCACATCCAGACATTATGCAGAGAGTGAGAGACCTTGGAACACTCAGCTCTAAATAGCATATTTCCATCAAGTCTCTCCCCTCAGAACTCAGGGAACCCATACAAAAGGAGGTGGAAAAAGTGTGAAAACCAGAAAGGATGGAGGACATGAAGAAAGCAAAGTCCTCTAAATCAATTTAGCAAAGCTCAGATAACTTTAATAAGTCTGAAGAAGGATGCACAGGGCCTGCATGGGTCTGCTCCAGGCTCTCTGCATGTACATTATGGCTTCCAGTTTAGTGATTTTATGGGATTCATGAGTGTGTAAATGAGTGGGTCTCTGATTCTTGTGCCTTTGCTTGGGTCTCCTTTCCTTCTGTTGGTTTGTCTTGTCTAACTTTGATGTGATAGTTTTTGTTTATCTTATTATATTTTATTATATATATATAATATATGTTATATTTTAAAAAATGAATGCAGGAATGAATGACTGAATGGATGGATGAATGAATGAAAACCTAGCTACTAGGGTAAAGCTAAACAACTGAACTGTCATTTATACCTCTTTGGAAAAATCATTCCAGTAGAATGATACTGGATATATCAACCACTCCAGGACAGGCCTCATGTTCAGGAGTAGTTGACCAATAAATAATGGATTCCACAGCTTTTTGTGTGTTTTTATTTGATTACAGTTGGTGGATTTTTGGGGGGTGGTGGTGTTCTATTTTGTTTTCTTAGTTTTAAGGGGTTTTGTTGTATTGGGTTTTTGCTTGTTTTTTTAAAACCAACTTAAAGATGGATAGGTAGAGAGAGAGAGTATCTAGAAGGACTTGGAGGAGGGGAAGAATATTCTCAAAATACATTTAAAGTTAAATTTCTTTTAAATAATAAAAATTTAATAAGAAAAAAATAATTAAACTATTTTAATGGCTTGTAAATCACAATCCAAAATATTAACGCATTTAAAGTGATTTCAAATAATTTGAATACACTCATACATACAAACATACACATACACACACACACACACACACACACACAAGCAAACAAACTGAAGTTATGCCACTTGAAAGGATAATGCTTTCACCAAGACACATAGACTTTTAATAAAACCCCAGTACCAGCCACTTTGGAAGTCAATGTGGCGGTTTCTCAGAAAACTGGTAATCAATCTATCACTCTTGGGAATATACCCAAAGGATTCTCAATCATACCACAAGAACGTTTGCTCAATTATATTCATATCAGCTTTATTTGTAGTAGCCAGAACCTGGAACAAAACTAGATATCCTTCAACTGAGGAATGGATAAAGAAAATGTGGTACATTTACACAATGAGGTATTACTCAGCTGTTAAAAGCAAGGACACCAGAAAACTTGCAACGGATGGAACTAGAAAAAGTTATCCTGGATGAGATAACCCAGACTGAGAAAGATAAACATGGTATGCACTCACTTCTAGGTGGATATTAGCTATAAAACAAAGGATAACTATGCTACAATCCACAGACCCAGAGAGGCAAGGTAAAAAGGAAGGATTCATGCAGGGATGCCTGGAGCTCCCTGGGAAGGAGAAATAAAAGAGATTTTATGAGTGGACTGAGGACAGGTGCATATGGGAACATGAGCGATCAGGTTTTGAGGGATGGGGAGAATACCAAAAGAGACTGCTGGAAATGGGGAGCATTTCGGAGTCAAGTGAAAATCTGGCTCAAGGGAGTCTCTCATGAATCTACAAGGATGACCCCAGTGAAGACTCATAGCAATAGCGGATACTTAGCCTGAACTGGCCATCTCTTGTAACCAGATTGGTATCTAGGCCAATTGTCATCAGAGAGGCTTCATCTAGCAACTGATGGAAACAGATGCAGACCCATAACCAAACATTAGGCAGAGTTTGGAGAATCCTACAGAAGAGGGAGTGAAAGGATTGTAGAAGCCAGAGGGGACAAGGACACCACCAGAAAACTCACAGAATCAACTAACCAGGGCTCACCGAGACTGAACCAACTACCAGGGAGCCTGAATGGGACTGACCTAGGCATTCTACATATCTGTTACAGTTGTGTAGCTTTGTCCTCTTATGGGACTCCTAAGAGTGTGAACAGGGGCTGTCTCTGACTCTTTTACTGGCTTTTGGGACCTTACTTCTCATACTGGGTCTCCTTGCCCAGCCTTAATACATGGGGAGGTGCTTAGTCTTCAATAAGACTTGATATGCTATGTTTTGTTGATACTCATAGGAGATCTGCCCTTTCCCAAACAGAAATGGAGGAGGAATGGATTGGGAGTGGGAATAGAGGGGGGGGGGGTTGGGAGTGGGGACTAGGAGGTAATGAGGGAGGGGACACTTCAGTCAGGATTTAAAATAAATAAATAAATTAATATATTAAAACAAACAAAATAAAAACAAAAACAAAAGCCACCAGTACCTGTCATGAGAAATCTTTGGTCAGGGGAATCCAGGTGATTCTCAAAACAATATAGTATATTGCAGCTGTCCTGCCTCCCTGGATAGGAAAGTAAGTCGATACTTCTGAGGATGTCATGTACTTTGGAAACAGGACTTAGAGGAATTGAGGTGAATGTGAACTGGAAGCCTTGTCCATGATGTCTAGCTCTCGTAGTACCAAAAGCTGATATATGAGCTACCAATGATGGGAAGCAATCAATAATCTTAGGCAGCTGTGACATCTACAAACCATAGCAATGAGCAGCATGGCAAGATATTGCCAAAGGTACCATAGTGGCACTAATATTTTAGGTGTCACCAACAACTGCCCAGCTGGACTTACGATCCACTCAGTAGGAGGAATTTTGTGGCTTGTACTATAAACCAAGCCAAATACCTATTATGCTAGAGGTGAAGTTACTGCTGTTACTTTCCCAAACAAGTATAATTTCTAACTGTGTTAGCCCTCACCCTTCATCAAAGAAGCTTTCTTTTGTAGCAGATGGAGCCCCTTACATAAATACAAAACTCTGGAAAGGGTAGAGAGAAACTTGAGTGTGAGGTGCTCAGCCCTAATGAATACACCTACATTTAATATATTTAATAATGTTTATCAGTATATTTAAATATATTACAAAGACTAGTAAGAGATACATGGAGACTGATTTGGAAATTTCCCACAAGTTTTTGGCATGCTACCTTACATACATAGACTGCTCATTGTAACAAAAAGTTTCTACCCCCAAAAAACCCCATGATACTTATGAAGCTAATAAATGGAAAATTTACTTTGGCATAGTTTTGTTTTGGGGCAAGGTCTCTTTATTGAACCAGAGCTCTGAGTTCAGTACAATGGAAAGTGATAAAGAACTTAGAACCACTGCATACCTATGCACCCCTCCAGAAGTGTGGCCACATACAGGCAAACATGCATCCATCCATCCATACACACCCTTCCACAGGTGTGGTCACACACATTCAAACATGCATTCACCATGCACTGACATACTTACATACACAATTCTTAAATAAATGAGTGAATGTCGAATAAAGTCTAAAGAAGGCCTTCTTGCTCAGCCTTTCCATTCTCCAATTGCTCATGCTGCAGATACATCTTATGCAAATAATTATCCCTGTATTATAATTACAACATATTTACTTACAAAATTATGGATAAAAGTTAGTAGTGAAATTTTACAATACACAGTTACCTCAGGTTTCTGAATTTCATTCTAATTCAAAAGTTATAATACTTAAAACATATTGAAATATCTTAAAAGATTGAAGCAGTGGCAACAACCTGGATCCAGCATTTGGGAGTTGAAGGAGGATAATAAGGAGTTCAAGACTAGCCTTGGCTACAGAGTGAATTTTAGGCCAGCTTGGACTACATGAGATTTCAAAAAACCAAAACACAATAAAATATAAAATTTTTTTAAAGTGCATAAAGGTTGAAATGTATAGTTTTGTAAAAATTCAATAGCTATTTTAAAAACTACTTTTAGAAGTTCTTAAAAAGTAATTAACTACTAATAAAACAGTTACTGTTATACATTGTCCTATAAAATATATTTTAAATTAAGCATGTCTTAGTGATCTTTTGGTATGTTTACTTTTTTTTTCAGGAAGGCGCAGGTTAATATTTATCTATATGGAGAATGGAGGTAGACTCACAGGTTAAGATTAATAGTTCATAGGTTGACAAAACATTTTTGAGATCTCAAATTTTACATTTGAAAATGACTTATCATTTTTATAGGTGAAGCTTTTCCATAAGACATAATTCTATCACCTGTTCTTTGTTCCCATAGCTTTTTAATGCTTTAAAATATATTCTACCCCTCCATACATGCTATGGATATTGGATTGTGGATATTAGGCCAACAGAAATAACAGTGTCTATGCAGAAATCAGTTCCTTTTAAATCTGGTCTGTGGAGACAAGTATATTTACTTAGGTACAGAAGGGCTATTCCATGAGAAACATGCTCAGACAGATGATGAAGTGTTAGACAGACTGCCTGATGAGTAGGTATGCTGCTGTGCATGCATGGGGATGTCCCGGGGCACACATGAAAAGCCAGCATGGTGCTACATGCTTCATGTTCACTGAAAGCTCTTTTCTAAAACTGAACAGGGTTGAAAGCAGAAAAGCAGAACACTTGACACCCTCCTGTGACCTTCTTAAATGTGTCTCATGTCTCCTCTCACATACTCATATGGACATATAAACAACAAACAAATATTCTTTTATATGAATGTACACACACAGTATAAATGATAAGAGAGAAATCTTAAAGATACTATAGTCCAGTCTTTAAAATATAAACAATGAGCATGATGTCAGGCTTCATTAAATAAGACATCGTCCTCCAGTAGATCACTTGTTCCAAGGTTCAGGGTTGTGGAAAGAGGTTATCCATAGTTTATAGTTTAAAAAGGCCAGACTTCTCAGTGTGCTCACAGTAAGTGCATATCATGCCCACCTCTCAATTAATTTAATATATTTATTTGTGATGTGTGTGTGTGTGTGTGTGTGTGTGTGTGTGTGTGTGTGTGTGTGTGCCTGCCTGTCTGTGGCCATTTGCACACCATGTCCCACGTATTGAGGTCAAAGGACAACTTGAGTGAGTTAGTTCTGGTTCTCTCACTCACCATATGGGTCCCAGGGGTTAATCTCAGGTTGTCAGGCTTAGCAGTGAACACCCTCACCTACTAAGCCATTTTGCTAGTTCTCACAGCCACTTTTAGCAATTAATTGCCACTAGGAATCATGTTATCTTGGATCAATAAGTGAAGTTGTTTTAAACTGAATATAACCAGTAGGATTGACTTTGTAGAAATTTAAAGGCCCTAAATAATGTAATTATGTTGCACTTTCTTAAAGAATTAAAGAAGTGGAGCAATTAATACAAAATATGCCTTTAAGAATAACTGATCTTATTTGAACAACAGGCATCATTTCTGATGGGATGGAACAGTCCAAAACATTCAAATGTTCCAAAACCCATTCAATTGTTCTGTGAACATAGCTAGGCTTCACCATGTAAATTTTCTTTATGGGTTTTGAACTCTTGCTCCAATAGTTCTATAAGCTATCTAAATTTATCTTACCATGGAATGACAGGTAATGAGTCAATCAAATGTAGACATTTCTGTAGGAAAACAGGAGGTTCTGAGAACTTACATCACACAGGTGTCAACACTGTCCAGTTGCTAAATGTGACTTTATTTCCTTGTGTTACTTGAGGTCCTAATATTTACTGCATTTCTCCTTCTCTGTAAGATTGACAAAGCAACTTTGATTAAGAGAATGCAAATAGCCTGTACAAAGAGATCAGAATCACATCAGACATTTGCTGTAGTAATATTGAAGGCACAATAAAAAACCAGCATATTTATGTGATCTCTGAAGGGAAAATATTAAATCTCTTCATCTATTGAGTTGTTAATTTGAAAATGAAATTTCTTATAAGGCAGAGTGTTTTAGGGAAACTTAGATGAAAATATTCTAGAGATGTATCATGCTTTCTGAATAATATAAAATGAAAAATGTTCTATTTCAAAGCAAATATGATGTTTCATTTGATGAAGGAAGAATCACATTCATTTTGCAGTCAAATAATTCTCATAACTTTTTAAACCTTAGTATATTATGAAAGGTTTTAATATAGCTGACAATTTTACTTTTTTAATTACTGTGTCAATCATTGTTTGTGGGATGTAATTTTACTCTTTCTCTGAGTTGTGATTGCAACTTGAGTCATTGCTTAGAGTATAGCCTTGAAATTGTCCCTACATTCATAAAAATGACCCAATATTTTATTCAGAATATAAAATTCCGAAATGCATCCTGTGTCTTGATGTTTTCAGTCCACATCTTAGGAAATGAGATGTGAACACTTTAGTGGTAAGATTTTCAGGTATGTATAATTTTACTTGTCTTTCTATTAACCCTTACCATTTACTAGAGCTTTTATTCTTGCAGTAGACAGTTAATTATTTTAGGGCTTTGTAATATAGGAAATTAAGATCACTGAAAGAGAGTCACAATGGGAAATGTGTGGAATTAAAGAATCTTTGTCTCGTAGAAGCAGAGAAGAGTAAGTTAAATGAACCAATACCCACTGTATGGTAGCTGAAATGTACAGCACTTTACCAACACTACAAATCCTCAGAGCTTATTTTCTACAGAAGATATCTAAAGTTAGGTGGAATTGTGACTTAGACAGATGTGGTTTGTGAAGACACAAATTCTGATACCAGCCCAATATACGTTTGCATGTGTTAGTGTATACCATAGCATCTATTGGCTGAGATAAGACAAACACTCCTGAACCAGAACTCCCAAGCAAGTCCTAGAGTTCACAGAGAGACAGACATAGACACACACACACACACACACACACACACACACACACACACACACACACACACAGAGAGAGAGAGAGAGAGAGAGAGAGAGAGAGAGAGAGAGAGAGAGAGAGAGAGAGAAGGCTATGGCTTTCCTTCTAGCCCTCTTGAGATGTTAGGTCAAACTGAAACCAGATCATCATGTTGATTTTTTTTAATGTGAGAGCTGCTGTAATTTGTGCAACCCATTCCTGGCAAAGTAGATTCAGTAATCAGGCCTTGCTGTTTGAAGGAAACTGCATCTGTGATCAAAGAAAGAGTGATGATGCCCCAATCCATCCCATCACCATATTCATGATGGTGTGAATAAATGTGAAAAATTAACTTTCTGACAATGGTGGGACAAAATAATTGAGCATTGATGCTCCCAAAGATGGATGTTCTGTAAAGTGAGATCCAACCCCCCTTCTCTGTTTGTGGAAGGCTGCAAAGCTAAAATTGTAACAAGTGGCCTTTAAAGTTGTTAAAATTGTAACAACTCTGAGTCTGACAGTCACCCCTGGCAGTGCAGGGACAGAGCACAGAGACCAAGGGTCTGTGGAGCCCAGTGCATCTGGGAGCTGCAGAGGCTGTACTTATGGCTGAGTGGACTTAACATTGCCTTGTGAGATCCAGGGAACTCTTGGACTAGGCCAACGGTTCTGGGAATTAGAAACCAGGGAACATGATCCCGGCAAGAGGAAATTTGCTTTTAATTGTTTTGTCATGTACTTTATCGGCAAACTCTTGGGAGGTGGAGAAAAATTCAGGGTACACACACGCTCGTGGAGATGTTTATTTTAAATTCTCTGTCTAGTTCCAAAACATTGAACAACAAAAAAAAGAAATTGTTTTTAAAGTATTGTCTATAAATCATAAGATGAGAAAAACCAAAGTTTATTTAAGAAAGGAGTAGGATGCAGGCACATAAAGTGGACCAGGGAAATGACCACATCAGTTAAGTACTTGCTTTTGTAAACACCAGCACCTGCCTTCACTTAAAAAATAGAGAGCATTTATATTCCCAGAGCTAGGGATGTGAGGGCAGAGGGAGGTGGATTCATGGGGTTCTCTAGGCAGCCAGACTAGCCTAATGGGTGAGCTTTGGACCAACGAGAGACCTTACCACAAAGAATGTGGACAGTGTTCCCGAGGATAACACCTGAAGTTGTCCTTTGGCCTCTGTGCATGCACCACCTCCAGATTTTGTGTGTACACCCATCCCACACACATGCACACATACACACCTGTGCTAAAAATACAATGTACCAAAACATCAATGTACAAATTGTACATTGTTATTTAAATAAATGATGTCTAACCTCAAAAATCCAAGCCGTAATATGAATGGGAATTTCAGAATTAGCTTGCTTAAAGCTATCTCTCTATTAAGAAAGGTGCACAAAATGAAGCAGGGTCTATGTGCATTGCTAAGGTCCTTGGCTGAGGAGTGTGAAATTTTTCTGATTTTTATACATACTTATTTTCAAACTTTAAGTTCTTTTATCCATCCCTCTTCTCCTCCTCTACCCCCATTCCTCTTTCCCTACCTCTCCTTGCTCTGCATGGGATTGAACTCAGAACCTCTGCCACTACAACTACATACTCTATCACTATATCCCCCTAATAGCTCTTAAGCCTATTTCCTTATCCAAGAGTTATGTCCCAACTCTATGATTAGGTTTTTTTAATAACAACTGTTTATAATGGGATATATATATATATATATATATATATATATATTTCTAAGATTTTGATTAATTTTAGACACATTGTTTCTCAATTCAAACTGTGTTACATTGAAATGCAAAGCATTTACCTAATTTAGTATATATGGGTTTGATATATTAATATGTATTTGTTGTTTTTACATTGCTATAGTTAAAATACACAAAGCAAATATGTGAAAAAATCTGGATATTTTCTTCTGTTATAAGTAGATACTAATCTATTGGTTATTACAAGATTATTTTTAGACAGAAATATAAAACTAGGTCATGTAGTATCAAGAATCCAAATAATATAGAAAAGGAGAAATATATTTACAATCTAATTTTTACAATAAAGTGGAAAGAATTGATATGTGATTATGACAATACTGGAGATAGAATTTTGACCATAAAATTGAGAGCCCAATAAATTATGTCAGAAGGTTGTATTTATAAATGTATATACATATGTGTAACAATTACAATTAAAGAATAAGAGGCTATGAATTTGAGGAGTGTGAGAAACAAAGGAGGTACTGGAGGGGTGAGAGAGATAAGGAACGAAGTAAATACAGCACTCAGGTATGAAAATGTCAAACTAAATAAAAAATTAAAGCCCACATATATAATTATTAAGGAAAGTATTTGGATTATATTCAAAATTGAAGCTAAGAATGTAATGAAAATGGCATGGCCCAAGTTTGCAGAGTTATATGTCTGACCTTGGTGTTTGTTAGTTACCAGCTGTGATATCAGTTTTGTTTGGACTCTTTGCTTTCCAAGTTTATCATCTGTGAAATGAGTAGAATGCCCATTGTTAGACTGTAGAAGCATGGAAATGAGAAGACACACAGAGCAGCCATTCCACAGTATAACAGACAGCAGAAATCTAGCACATCGCAGGAGTATAGTCCGAAATCAATTTTCAAAAATTAATCTTTCTGTGACAGATGTAATTTTCTTCCTTCCTGCCTATTCCTAGCTGTTCACAGTGATGAATCTCATTATACTGAGAAAAAAGAGTTCACACACAAAGGAGATATGATGTATGATTCCTTTTCCATAAAATATTGGAAAAAACCAATATGTAGTGATAGAGAAAGAGATTAATAGAAACTCTGATCTGAGAGAGATGCTAACAGGGTTCTACAGGATGATGGTGTGAGTGTGCATGTGTTTCTCTCTGTGTGTTACTCTCTGTGTGCGGGCCTGTGCATGTGTGTGTATGTATGTACGTGTGTGTGTGCATGTATTTGCATGTTTGTGTGTGTACATACACACTGTTTGTGGTCTTAATTGTGGTGGTATTTATGGTGTTATAAATGAGTAGTACTTAAACAATTTATCTACTGTGTAAAAACTATATGTTAACAAAATAATCATGAAAATATCAATCAACTGTTAATGAGGTGTGAGATGGCTGGTGAAGGTATATCTAGAAGATGATGAGAGGTATGCTGGGGAACAGTGCACTCCAATAAACTTATCTGGGGGTCAGAGAACAAAACAGCCACTTCATTAAACATAGAGGTTAGGCAGTGGTAGCACAGGCCTTTATTCCTAGCATTCCAGAGGCAGAGATACATCTGGATCTCTGTGAGTTCAAGGCTACACTGGAAACAGCCAGGCATGGCAACACACACCTTTAATCCCAGCACTTGAGATCTCATGTCTTGCTTGGGAAAGACACACGCCTTTAATCCCAGGAAGTGATGGCAGGAAGCAGAAAGGTATATAAGGCATGAGGATCAGGAACTAGAGCTTTTTAAGCTTTTAGGCTTTTAGCATGTTCAGCTGAGATCCATTCGGATGAGGACTCAGAAGCTTCCAGTTTGAGGAAACAAGATCAGCTGAGAAGTTGGCAAGGTGAGGTTAGCTCTGGCTTGTTCTGCTTCTCCAATCTTTCAGAATTTACCCCAATAGTGGGCACTGGGTTTTTCATTTAATAAGATCTTTTAAGATTCATGTTACAAGTGTGTAGTTGGCAGAGATTTTGGTTGTGAATTTGGTGGTTGGAACTCATGTTTAGCTGAAATATTCTGAGGAAAATGTATTTGTAAAAGTTAAAATGAAACCAAGATGACATGCAAGCCACAAAAACAGACACATTTAGGAAGAACGTAAGACACAAAACTGAAGTACATTGGAAAATAGACAAAGCTAAAACATACTTCAGGATAACAGTTGGAAAGCACCCACAGGAAATACTGGTTGTGTTTAGAACATTGAGAAGTCAGGGAAATGTCCAGCAGTAAGTCAGTTACCTGTGTAACACGAATTGCTAAATGGTCTTATTAATAAAAAATAAAAAATAAAAAAAACAAAAACCCAGAGCCAGATATTGGAGTGAAAACTGAGAGATCAGAATAATAGGACAAGCCACAGCCAACCTCACCTTACCAACTCCTCAGCCTCCAGAGAGAGCTACTTCCTGTATATTCACACCTATATACTTTTTTGTGCCACTTCCTCTCTCTTCCCAGCTACATCACTTTCTTTTTCTGCCCACCTCTATCACTTCCTGTCTGTCTGTACAGACCTCCAGACCTTTATGGTTAACTAGTGCTGGCATTAAAGGTGTGTGCCACCATGCCTGGCTCTGTTCCCAGTGTGGCCTTGAACTCACAGAGACCCAGATGAATCTCTGCCTCCTGAATGCTAGGATTAAAGGTATGTGCTACCATTGCCTGGCTCTATGTTTACTATAGTGGCTGGCTTTTGCTTCTGATCCCCAGATAAGCTATATTGGGCTGCACAAATAAAATATCACCACAAACCTGTTTGTAAATAGATCTTGAGAGATGTTATTGAGCACTGAACTGCCACTACCCACTGATAGTGCAGGTGCTGGGTCACAAGCTCCATGCCCATCTATTAAGAGAATTTGTGTTGCTTGTCAAAGAGAAGAAAGGGACAGAGTGATCTTTAGGTTAGATTGAACTGTTCTTTTTCTCTTGTACAATAAGCAGCAAGCAGAAATAGTTCTAAACTATAGCCTAGATTATTAACTTAGGATATACTTAAAGGGTTATCAAGAATTACAGCCTGGGGGGAGGCAGAGCACTGCCTTGAAGGGTGGGTAATGGGTTTCAGGGCAGGGACTGGTAAGTCAGAGGGAGTTTTGTTGCTATAGGACATTGGAGAGTTCCTTTCAGATCCAACTCATCTCGCATTGCTAAACACAGAGTTAGGTTATAAGCAACTGCACCTCAGAAGAATGTGTGGACTGGAGCTTCAGATCTTACACTGAAGAGTGAACTTGTTTAAAATATCATATCATGACTCTGCAATTTGTGGCTGTGTGAAGTCTAGGGACTCATCGTGGCAGAGACCCCAAGATGGACCATTCTGAGAGACTGGTTGATGTGTATCCTTCTGCAATCAGGGCATTATGGGTCACAGACTCCTCCAGAATCTTGCTACAGTTTCCATGAACCTGTTCTACTGATACTTCCACTCAAACTTCCATTTTTCTTTTCTGTCATTCACTCGGGTACAGAAATGCTTTGGATCTGATGGGTCTTCTGACTCTCTCAGTATTGTTCATGTTTTCTTCCACAGGGGATTCCCAGAAGAATTTCTAGCACATTGGATTCAATCTTGATAACTGCTTCTTAGAAGGCCTGAACTATGCAGGTACATGCTATTATCATCGATATTTCTATGCTGTTTCTGTCCTAAATATTTGTTTATCATAGGAAGATATCATTGGGAGTTCTAGTGAGATATTTAATGAAATAGAGATTTTTTTAAAAGACAGATGGTGGCCTATACCAGGGTACCCTTGAGTAAGATGATTCCAGGACAGTAAGACATATTCCAAGTGATCACAGGCGAAGGAATGTAAATGAGGAACTCAATGTACAATACAGAGTTCCTTTGTCAATTTTTTCTGCTTATTTTTTTATGGTGTTTTTCATGGACTTTTAATTTTAGCTATTTTTTTCAATTTAGCAAGTAAAAAACATAAGCATTTTAGAAAGTGAGATGGGTGAGGGAGGGAGAGGAAGGGAACAGGAGGGAGGGAAATAGAGAGAATATGAACCCAAGTTCTTATAGAATCCTAGAGTGGCTGGGCAGTGGTGGTGCACGCCTTTAATCCCAGCACTCGAGTGGCAGAGCCAGGTGGATCTCTGTGAGTTCAAGGCCAGCCTGGTCTACAGAGCAAGATCCAGGACAGGCACCAAAACTACCCAGAGAAACTCTGTCTCGAAAAACAAAATAGAACAAAAGAATCCTAGAGTGGGCAGGTTTGAGAACTGCCATAGTTAATATGTCCTTCTGACTCCCCACCCTCTTTTTTTTAATTGCATGGTTCTAAATCAGATTCTATCATTGTACCCAAAGAAACAAAGGTGTAGAGGCTCACAGTGGGACTTATAATCTAGATCTATTCATTTTGACCTCAAAGCCCAAATTATTTATAACAAATCATTTCCTATTATTTTCTTCATCATTCAGGAACATCTGCCCACCATTTACATGATCATTTATTTCAGTATTGTGTCATTTTGATGAAAAAGAAATTGTTCTAAATATCTAAATACAAGGCCCACATTAATGGTGCTTTTTAAATCCCCACAGATGTGGGAAATGACCCCTTTCCATCCCTGAAGACCGCAACTGGGTCAGTCTTTAGTACACTTTGTTCCAATAGAGAGGGACAATTTCATTCACTAATTTGTGTATTCAGTTAGCAAATAATTTTAGAGTCTTATTATATCAAGTTTTTTTGCCACTTTCATTATTTCTGTTTGCATTTCTTGGACACTCTCCAATTATTCTAGACTCTTTTAATGGTTGATGATCAATATTAGACATTATTATAATAAGAACCTTACTTGCTAAAAGAGTTAGGTGTTAATTCTTTCATTTTAATGTTATATCAGCATTTTAAATATTAAATTATGTCTGTTTCTTAAACCTTCTGTGACAACCTTGCCCTCTTCCAACCCTAGAGAACTATGTGTGACACTAAGTGTTCAAACACCACCCAGGTCTTTCATATTTCCTATTCATTACATTTAGAAATCTTTTTTAGTGGTTTGTTAGATATGTATTCTATTTTGAAGTCTTAACACTAGCATCTAGATAGTTTACCCATAAGAATTTTCTTTAATTACATGTTTTTGTTTAATTGTGATCATCTTGGTACTCACTCTTATAATTCCTTCTCTTTGCTCTTCCACATCATGCCTAGCTTCTGGTAAACTCTTTCCTAGCCTCTGGTAACACTTTTCCTATCCTCTGGTAACCACTTTTCTATTTTCAATTCCACTTCTTTTGTAGCTTCTCTGTGTGTGAGAGAATGTGCAGCAATTTTTCTATTCCTGGAATACTTAATACACCTGGTATTTTACAAATTCTCTCCTTTTTGCTGCAAATGACAAGATTTCATTCTTTTTATCATGGAAAGATACTCCATTGTATTCATACCATGTTTAAAAATTCATTCTACAATGTGAAAAAATGCAATAAATACTCCATATCACAGTGTGGTGACTGTAACCCAATAACCTTCATGTTTTCTGAAGCACTGGCATCTCCAAACACAAAGACATCATATGAAATGATAGGCCACTTACCATTCTTTTATCAGTACATTCTGTTTGCATATAGCACAACATCATACCACATCTCATAATGATATGAAAATAAAATTTAAAAGTCACCCAGATAGAAAAACTAAGATAAAGTAGACAGGTGTGGTGTTGAACATCTTCTAGTCTAGCATTAGAGAGAATGGGACAAGAAGATTGTGAATTTTAAGCCAGTCGAATATAACCAGCAATGTCCTATCTGAAACAACAGCAACAACAAAGATATAAACCTAAGCACTATTACCTTCCAAGTTTATCCCTTTAGACAAGCTATTCAGCTCCTCCATCATCTTATGTTGAAAACAAGGATAATAATGTCCAGATGACAGTTATGACTTAAAGATCATGTTCAAGCATGGCTCTCCTTCATGGAGATGTAGGAAGTTATTCAGTTTATGTATACTCAAGTACAACAAAACAAGGCTTAGTTTGAAAGAATTCATCTTAAGGAAACAAGAAAGCTCCAAAAGAGAGTACCCTGTTAGCTCTTGAGGAAAATATTCATTTGACTTTCTTAAAAACAAAGAGGTATATTTTTTAAATTTAGTTTTAATGTGTAGCAGACCCAAAAGAAGGTAACTGTAGCTAGAGTTTTCCTACTGGGCCCACAGTCAGGACAAATCTCTCTCACCCGCCAGTCCCACAGCCGCTCAGACCCAACCAAGTAAACACAGAGACTTATATTGCTTACAAACTGTATGGCCGTGGCAGGCTTCTTGCTAACTGTCCTTATATCTTAAATTAATCCATTTCTATAAATCTATACCTTGCCACATGGCTCGTGGCTTACCGGCATCTTTACATGCTGTTTGTCATGGTGGCGGCTGGCTGTGTCTCCTCAGCCTTCCACTTCCCAGAATTCTCTCCTCCTTGTCCCGCCTATACTTCTTCCTGCCTGACCACTGGCCAATCAGTGTTTTATTCATTGACCAATAAGCAACATGTTTGACATACAGACCATCCCACAGCAGGTACCTTCTTAGCTCATATGCAGAAACTATTCCAGTATAGAAGAAACAGGCATTTGAGTTTCTTTTGTCATTGTCATTGTTTGATAATTTCATACATACGTCCATTGAATTGACATCATATACACTCCCTTTCCAACACTCCAACTCTCCTAAGGTCTAACCTACATGCCTTCCTATTGTCTTCATTTTCTCCTCTGCCCCTTCTTCTTCTACCTCTTCTAACCCACAAATTCTAATTAGTGCTAAAAAATTAAAAAAACAAAGATGAATTTTTCATTAGATAAAAGAAGAATAAAAGTTCCTCAGACATGTAGGACACTGTCATACAGATGAGGGGCTGAATTTGTTCTGAATGGACCAAGAACTGTGGTTGGTAAGACAAATGAAAGAGAGAAGAGGGGAAGATCATCCTGATTGTGGAAGACACTTGGGATGGGTCACCTCAGTCATATTGGGCTGTCATTTTGTTATGTAAGAATTCAATGGAGTATTGGCTATCTAAGATCTGGATTTGTAAACAATAATGTAGTGTAAAAAAGTTCATGAATTAGAATATAGAGATCATTCTAGTAAAAGGCTCCTTCTAATTTCCAAGCTATTAAAGGACTGAGGAATGATGGGGAGTCATAAACATTTATCTTGTCCATTTTTTCATGGCAGCACTTATACAATTTTTTGATACACAGGTATTTGGGTTTGTCATGTGTATCAAAGGATGACACACAGTATTCAAATGCAGTCATTCTTTTAGGAGGTCCTACTCTGATGAGGGCACTGGGGCAAGAATGAGACAGTGAATAAGTCATTCATGATTCCCAGCATTCAGTAAATGTAAATTCAAATGAACATGATTGATAAACAAGCGAAGAGATGACTAAGTAGGGTAATTGTTGATGTAGAAAGTGCTGTGAAAGAAGCAGGTGAGACTTGGAAAGAGAAAACTAGGGATGGTGATGGAAAAATGTTCTCCAACATTTCCCTATGGAACTGGCATTCATTAAGCTCACAGCTTCATCAAGAGCAAAACAAAAAAGAAAATAAGAAACAGAGATAGAAGATAGATGGAAAATCAGCTCAGCAAACAGAACAGGGAGGAACACCAAGATGCTATTGCTATTCCTGAAAAAAATAAGGATACAAAATATTGTGGTCATATGACTTACTTTTTCACAAGGCCAGAATAGGATATCTTACAAATTTAATTTTATTCTAAAAGAAACAGAGAAATATTGAAGGGGTTGAAGACAACAGAAACAAACAAAATACACATTTTAAGGAAATTGATTTAACTTTCTTTTTCTTTTGAAAGTAAATAAAATGTTTAGGAATATTATAATGAAGAGCTGATCAGATGGTTCAGAGGGTAAAGGCACTTGATGCTTTTGCAGAGGACAGGGGTTCAGGTTCCAGCATTACCATCGGCAACTTACAATGTCCTGTAATTCCAGTTCCAGGGGATCCAACATCCTCAACTGGTTTCCAAGGGCATCTGCACACACATGATACACACACATATACTCAGGCCCACAGGTATATACAAAATATAAAAATAAATAAATCATAGAAACACATAATGATTTTTAAATATCCTTTATACCCTTGACATCGGCTTGGGAGTTATCATATATTCTCTTTTTATAGACAAACTTATTAGTAACAGAATTGTTGCTTTTTCTGAACCATCTGAGTATGAGTAATACACATCAAGGCCATTTTTTAGGGTAGAGGACAGCTGAAGTTCAGTCTCAAAGCCTGTCTCCTTGGGATTGTCTAATGCTTCATCATGATGATGAGATTCAAGTAATGCCTTTTTGACAAGAATACTATGGAAGTGATGTTCATTTGTAGGAAAAATACAAAAATTATGACCTCTGTGCATTACCTCAGGAGTCCTAGATAGCTTCGTTCAATTAATTCTGAATATTTCTTAAGTTTGTTTAATTGAGGATAATGTGCTAGTTCTGATCATGACACTGTGGTCTTTACTCACTGTTCTTGCTTGACATCTTTTGGTCATACTCAGTAAATGGTGCTTAGCCCAACTTTACAAATGTCTGGCTGGACTTTATCCTTTAAAACATTTAGGTCAAATTGATTATTATTTTGTCATAGAGAGGTGTCTTAAGGGAGGGATAATGCTTGAAAGAGGTAAAACTAATGTAGAAAGGAGAAAGAGTGGGGGCAGAAAGGTTGCGGCAGGGGTGGGGAGGGTAGGGGAAACAAACAGGTTGCGGGGGGGGGGACTATGATTTATCAAATTTCTTCTTGAACAGCCTTTCCATATAGTGGTTTTATATTTTTAATTTTTACTTTATGTGTACAGGTGTTTTGTCTGCTTGTATGTCTGTGTATGCCTTGTGCCCCCAGAGACCAGAAAAGAATGTCAGATTTCTTGGAACTGGAATTCCATATGGCTGTGAACCACCAAATGGGTGTTGGGAATTGAACCTGTTTCATCTGGAAGAGCGGCCAATGTTCTTAAGCCCTGAGCTATCTCTCCAACCGCTAATTTAATTTATATAATTATTTATCTACTTATGTTCTGGAGCAAATTCCACCACTCTGTTTTCCTTTTAATGCTTCTCAATTTATGTGATATTATCATTGAATCATTTTTGTGGATTTAATTTCTTCTACATAGTGTAAGGTTTCTAGAGACAGTCAACTACCTTTTTGTTATCTGTTGTATCCTCTAAATTTAAGACAGTGCCTGGAATGGAGAACATTTCCATAAATAGCGAATGAAGGAATAATGTATGCAAGAGCAATGTTCATGCTGAATAAAGAAGAGAGCATCATGCTGGCAGACATATTTAAGGGAAATGATTCAGGTTTGAAATAGTGAGAGCTTGGTCTGAGGAATATAGTGTTTAAGCAGAGGTTTTAAAGATGGGAAGTAAATCAATCACAATGGAAGGATAAATATTCAGGTAAATAGAGTAGCTTGTGATAAACCCATAAGCCTAGACATAGCACAGTGTATTTGGTGGGCTTTAGACAGATCTACAGATGCTAAAAACTCTACAGACAATTCAAAGATATCCCAGAGACCATTGCAGCTCACATTGTAATTGATAGTTTCCACATCCTTGAAAGTTTAGTTTAAGTATCTTCCTCAAATCTAGTCCTCATTATATAGGCCAGATTCAGCTTTCCTTGAATATTCCTGACAACACGATCGTTTCTCCTCATTCACTATGAGCTTCACTCATGAATGTATTCATTTCCTCATCCAGACTGTCACTGTGAGGGAGACACTAAAACACTGGTCCTCAGCAGGGTCTGCACTTAGATGCTAGCTGTTACAGCTTGAATGTGAAATGTTCCCCACAACTTGAGAAGTCTGAACATTTGCTTCTCAGCCGGCAGCAGTGTTTTGGGAGATCGCTGAACCTTTGGGGCTGGAGCCTTGGCTGGTGAAGGTGAGCCATGGAGGGCACATCTTTGAGGACTGTAACCTGGTCTAGTTCTAGCTGATCTCATTGTTTCCTAGTTTGTACCATATACAAAGTAACATTGCATCTCAAGTCACTGACAGAGCCACCAAGGCAACTACTGCTGTAACTGTCATGATGGACTAGTTCTGCTTAACAAGCCTTTCTGTCCAAAGCTGCTTCTGTTGGGTATTGTCACAGCCAGGAGACAATGTATTTACTATTTGTAATTACAGCAGGTTCTTAGAATACGTGATTCATTTTGTAGTTATTGAAAATAACATTTTTGGTGTAACAATATTATGAACACTAACATTTATTAAGGAGTACATCAAACAAAAATATCTTGAGTTAGAGATTTAATTCTCATATTTTCCTGAATTTTTTGAATAATTATATTGAGACAATCTTAGGTACATCTGATATCTCATTTAGAGATTTCTTGATTAGATGTAGTATAGGATTTGCTTAAATCTTGGAAAGTCATAAAACAGTCATTATTAATAGTTAATACCTTTTCCATCGTCAATATATTTATAAAAATATTTAGTGTGGTCAAATTCTATATTACTTTTAGAAGATACCCTTTATTTGTATCAGTGAATTTTATATTTTATCTGCTTTCCCAATGGTCATGACCACAGTCCCAACATTTGGCTCTCTGTGTAAACATAGATCATCCTAGAAATTTAGGGTAATCTTTTTCCACTTGCAAAGAGGGGGCCAATATTAGAACACCTGCCTCACATAAATAGCTAGTGTGACAATCCATGATTTAATATATGGAATGTTTTTTAAGTACATGGACAGAACATGCTATGTTGTTATAAATTTGGCTAAAATTTCCAGATAAAACCTGCTCAAAATTAATGACCCTGATTAAGCATTGCCACCTTCATACACCATTTTATATGAGAAGTGTAGCCTGAACCATTTATTCAAGTTGGGAAAATGGGACTTGTGTACCTAAAATTAATCTATTATATAGGAAGCTGTATTAATGTCATAAAAGAGATACGGTCTAAGAAAGACAACATTGGTTGGTTTTCAAAGTGATTTCTACAGTAATAGATTATATATTCTATTATGAATGATGGTGGGTAAATATAATACTTAAATACATGCAATCCGCATTTTAAAAAAATGTGTGGGTAAGAAGTTATACCTGTTTGTTGAATCAGTCTAGCATTGACTAGATCTCCAAGATTTTTTGTACATTTTTCTCAAATTATGCTTGGCTATCTTTTCCATGGGGATTGACCATGGACTAGTGGCTTCTCAATGCTAATTCTGTTGTAAAACACTTGGATCCTAATTTCCAGATCTGATTTCAGGATTTGTGGTAATGGGAACTGGGCCATCTGTCTATTCGGATTCCTCAAAGTGAACCAATGGATTGAGAGAATGGATCCTCTGGTCTAGTGAAATGAATAATAGAAGTTGGATACATTTGTGTATGTTTTGTCGCATGGATAGTTCAACATGTTGGCAGAGAAGATATCTTGGAGATAAGTTCATCTTGGCTGGGCACATTCATCAGTGGTGAGCTAAAGATGACATTGGCCATACTTTTTCATTTTGGTTTATTGCAGTTATTCTTGGAATATCTTGACTCCCAAGATACTAATTTTCAGGCATATAATAACAGAATTTCACCTATCTCCAAACTGCCAGCTGGGAAGTGAGTTGTCACAAAGAACACACATTTATTTTCGAAATGAATTTCATAGAAAAGCCTTTATTTTGAAAATGCATACAGTTTCATTCCAACTTGTCCCTGATAATATGGAAAATACCATTTCACATAACTTTATTAGAGAAATATATTCAGGCAAATGATGGAGTAGGTATTTGAAAAAAATATACATGTGCTATGAAGCAACTTGGTATTCTTTTATGGCAATTTAATTTCCTTCTAGATAGAGAAAAGAACACAAACAACTGCTATTAGGTTTATTATACAAGTGTTTATTTCAAACTGTAGAATAGTTCATATTAATTGTGTAAAAGTTTGAAATTATAAAGAAGAAACTGGTTATAGTTTGTAAGTCTTCCTCATTATTCTATCTGAAAACTGATAGTATTGGGGGTGTAGGCACTTTAGCTACGATAATGTAAGTAAGTAAAACGAACGATGTTCATAGTTAACACAGCTCCATAATCCATTTTCTTTCCATGTCATCAGAACACATCCTAACACAGGACCTCTTATGTCTCGAGAATTATTGTGTACTTCTTGTATCTGCTTATGTGTGTATGTGTTTGCCATTATTCCCATTTTCAGAAGAGTAAACTGAGGCACAGACACATATCTGCAGTTACAACTCATTTCTGTCACCTGAAGATTGCAACTAAATCTAGGTATATGAAGGATCTTTTAAGACCTCCTGTGAGGCAGGGAAAGGACGTGATAAAAATAGTTAGTAATTATGAGTCCAACAGATAAGTTACTATTTTTATTGACATTATCACTGTGATGGCGAGACGACTACTTATAATTCTATCTCTAGTGTTTCACACAATTCTTAGCACGTTGTAGTGGCTGGAAAATGCCTGTCACATGAACGGCTCATGATATCATCGTTTGAACCTCTTCAAATATGAATATATGATCTGTAGTTGATTACTAAGACAGCATGGTTGGATCTCAGTTCATTTTTTTGTAAGTGACGTTTGTTCTCATTTTGTACTGAGCTTGACAGAATCCTGTAGAAAAACACCAGGGAAGATATCACTGAAGTCATATCTGCCATACTGTGGTTGGTATAAGAAGGCAGTGAAGCCATGAGGATCCTCCATGGAAACCTTGTTGCTACATTCTATTTATCTCATTTTTAAATCCCATCTCTTCAACACCATTCTTTCTATATAAACATTGATTTTAAGGAACTGAGTAGGGACTATTGAAAGTGGGTCACTGTTTTTTTTTTTTAATATCAGGTAATGGTTTCTTAACCTATTGGACGACTTCTGTTTAAGCAAATGATGTGTTATGTTGAGAGATAGCATATAGGATTGTGACTGAGGGCTCATAAAGATACAAATACCCAGAGCATGGCCACCATTCTCATTAGTGAGTACATTTATTAAGAGTCTTGAAACTGTGGTTGATTTTTTTTTGCTAGTGTAATCATGCATAATAGAAATGATCCATATGAAAGTAGGCAGAATAAAGCCATCAAAGGATATCATTCAGAGGAACTAAATTTGATCATTGCTCAGAAAATAGGCTTCTAAGCTTATCGCCTGTATAAATACCAATTTTAGCCAATAGGCTGCTTCATAATGGAGTATTTGTGGCTGAATAGGGTCTTAAAATGGAATGGCTAAATCCTGGAAAAGAAGAACATGAATGATGATGAATCTTAGAAATAAATCTAACAGAAATATCACATTATTCTGAGAAGTGCACATTCCCTTCAAAGTCGCCATTATCCATCCCACTACTTATCAGATCAATCATTTGCACATGTGAAGATAAACAGAAATTCTTCTCAATATCATGATTTTTGTCATTGTTTTAGGACAGATATTTCAACTGAATGTCCTAGAACAAATTGATCTTGTCCCCAGTTGTAAATAGTATAAAACCCACACAATATTCCTCTATCACAAAGTACTTATTTCAGATTTTATTACATTCTTTAGCATAGCTATTTTAGCTAACTCTACCACAACTAGGAACTAGGGCTTTAATCTAATCCTCTACATGACCATTTTGTGCATAAATGTTCAATTTAATATGAAAAAGATTACAAATTTATTTGAATATCAAAAATCATTTTGAAAGCATGAACAATGTTAATTACTCACTTTGCAAATGGATTATTATAGTTTGATGACTTTGTTTAGAAAGCATACATGGGATTTAAAAATAAAATAAAATAGGCAAGCTATTTTCCATAGAGAAAAAGAAATCATTTTAATTAAAGGAAAATGGGATAAAATGTGAACCACGAGAGATTATGTTTTTGATATATTAAAATATTTCTAATTAAGAAGAAGTGAAGA